>JARJEC010128453.1:0-10473 GCA_030264575.1 Tachinus sp. AB-2021
AGCATGCAAATTCGGAAGAGAACAAATCTCCCAATCGGAAACATGTTACATGTGCAAGTCCGGATCAAAAAGAACGCAAAAGCAGGAGCGCGATACGCAGGGAACGCAGGAAATTATTAAACGACGAAGCGCTGACCCAATTGGAATTAAGCGACGAAATTTTGAAGGTAGCGGAACTCAAATTAAATTTGGAAAAGGAATTAAAGGAAAGGAGAAGCGCGACTCCCACTCTGGCCAAGCAAAAACGCAGCAGTAAAGATGGAAGGCACGAAAAGCTTGAATTGTCCACCGATAAGTCCTACAATCTGCCTTCCAGCAGTATCTGCCAAAATTGTTTCGGCCAAATCACCAATCCGCTTAAGCAACAGCACAGCTGCGAAACAACGCCCAGAAAGGTGAAGCGCAAAACGCGAAAGAAAAGGAGCTCCCTGATCGATCAAAATAAAATCAGCAAAAGCACGGACGACGCCAAAGAAATCAAAAAAATCATAACAGTTTTTGAAAATACCAAATCGTTCGAGACGGATTCCATCGCTTCCAAAGACATTGCCCAATTGAAAAAGGGCAGGAAGAACAAAAAATCGGACGACAATAAGAAGCTGTTTTCGTTCTTCGCCGGCAAGAAAAAACGAATTCAGTTGGCTTCGGAAGTCGTTCCGATGGTCGAGGTTGCGTTGAGCCCAATAGTTTTGCAACCTGTCCCGGAAGTCAAGAAAGTGGTCGAAATGAAAACCGAATCAGAGCAGGTCACCGAGAATTCTTTCACCCTGAACAGCACTTTCGAATTGAAACCTAACATCAAAGCTAAATGCAAGGAAAAGGAAAAGGAAAAAGAAAAGAAGAAGCACGTTAAACTGAAGAAAGTGAAAAAAACTTCGGAGGAAGATAGCACGGCCACCGAAAAGGGCAAAAGCAGCAGAAAAGAATTGAGCTTTTCAAATTTGAATTTAACCCCGATCAGGGGAATCTATTTGGACATACAACCAATTTGCGCGACCACGCAGACCTCAAGTTTGGTCTTGTTGGAGAAAGCCAAAAGCAGGAGCAGAAGCGTGACACCTGCGCCCTGCCTTAAGAACGAAAAGCCGCAACGGAACAGGTCTTGCGAGCCGCTCTCAAAAACCACCATCGCGCTCCGAGATATAAACAAGATCGCGCAAATTGAAAAGGTCCCGTACAGTTTCAACATAGACAAATTCAAAAAGCGCACTTGTTCTTTGCCCCCGCCGGAAAATGCCTACCCAATCATACCCGAACTGATTCCGCAAGAAAAGGAAAAGTTGCGCTCAAACATTGTCAACAACAACAAGTTCAGGTCGTGCAAAATTCCGGTTCCCAATCACAGGATCGTTGAAATTTCCTCGAAAACTTTCGGCAATGAGAAAGTTTCTTTTACCGTCGAAGGTTGCGAGCCGCCCAAGAAGCTGCACCTCGATTTGAGCAGCAGCAAAATAGCCAAAATGAACGCCAACTTGAGCATGCAGCTTTTCAACGGCACGGAGCTCTGCAAAAGCGATCTGACCATGCTGAACCATTCGCCCAAAAAAAACATCGTTGCGGCATCCGCCGATTCTTTGGAAGTCACCAAAGTTAACACCATAGTTTTGATGAACACGGAAGAGGTCAGACATTTCGCTTCTACCACCAGCTCGTTTCAATCTCCGAGGCCTTACAAAAAATACAAAGGTTTCGTCGTTAAAAAAGATCCACCCCCCAGAAGGAAGCACAGGAGCAAAAAACTGCTACCCCTGATAAGCAGCAACGCTTGCTGGTCGAAAACAACCAGCGATTCATCAACCCAAACTATAGAAGACTTCATATCTCAGCCTGCCGCCGTCAATTATTTCAAGCAGAATATAAAATATTCCCCGGGCGAAAAATCCAAAGACGTCGCAGTTTTCGTCGATTTGGACGCTTCGCCCGAATGCGACATTTGCAAGCGCCGGAGAAAACGCGCAATCGCTTCAAAAGTCAGCGCGAACAACATAAAAGACGAGAAGAAGCCGAAAAAACCCGAGGAACCGTCGCGCACCTCGGACGCAATCAGCGAGGTGCTCCAGAACGTAAACTTCGTCGATTACATAAAGAAAACCGGGAGCAAGCCGAAAATCAAGCAGTCCAAATCGGTCTGCGTCATCAAGAAAGATTCCCTGAAGTCGTTCCACGTCAGCTCGGAACTGTGCGTGGCCGTCAGCACCAATGACAATCAGAATGTCGACTACAAAAAATGCAACAAGAAACTCAAAGATAATCTGAGCAGAATTCCGAGGCCCCAAAATTCGCGGCGCGCCTCGCCGAATGCTTCGGGCAAAGAGAAGCCCGAACGGAGCAAAATCAACGAAATCGAAATGGACGCTTCGATCTTCCCCCAGAATGAATTCATCGCGTTGGAGAAGTGCCTGAAAGTGATTTTGGACAAAATTTCCACGACGCTCAACCAAAACGAAAATTTCCAGGGCAGGACCAAAACGGCCATGGAGCAGAGCGTCAAGGAATACGCCAAGGACATCAAATTCAAATGCGACAACAATGTAATTTGCAATATCTGCAGCGAAAAATTGCAGGCCGCCAACCAAGGAATCGGGAGCAAGTACAAAAAATTGGACATGAGGCCCAGCCATTCTTCAGACAATGTATTTAAGCGGAGATTCGAACCTCCTCTGCTGAGAAGCGTTTATAAAAATCAGAAAGGTTTCATATCGAGCGCTTCCAGCATGAGCAGCATTTCGGATTATTTCTTCGTGCCCACCCTGAGGCGTGCCAGCAATAGCTCTTCCAAAATGTCTTTCAGCGGTTCAGTCTATGGCCAAAATCGGAGGAAAATTAAACCGAAAAATAGTTCGATAAAAAAGAGGAAGAGCAAAAATATAGCCACTGAATTGAAAAGGCTGATCAAAAACGAATCTTCGACCATTTCGCGGGTGGTCATATTGTCTGTAAGTTCTGCCTCGACCTTGTACAGCCCGTCCTCCTATTTAAATAAAATGAAAAAGCAATTGATTGTCGAAGACGCGGTGGTGGACAATACCATAGTGACCAAGGAATCCGTTTTTAGGGCATATCCGGCCGACAAAAAAATTATAAGCAAGGAACCCTTTTACATGAAGGAAAAATCAAAATTAATGTACACCGACAGTTTGGAAAAGCTTGATTGCCCGGATTTGTGCCCGCTAACCGACATCTTCAATTTTTCACCTCCCGTTTACGCCTACCACGTTTACAACACCGAGGTGCCCAACAAGCCGAAGAAGGAGGAAAAAATCTCCGAAAAAGATAGGGAAATTTTCGAAAAATTGATCTTCGGAAACTGCTCAAATTCCCCCGCCGACAAAGTGATACTGAGCAGCCCGTCCAGCAAAGATTTGGAGGAGTACAGGCAGATAATCTACGGGCGCGATTCCAGTCGGGAGGAGCCGAAAAGGTCCGAGTGGGATTTTAAAATGGACGAGTACAGAAAGCACATTTTCGATAGGAGCCAAACGCAATTGGAGGGGAAAAAATTGGAACAGGACAAAATTTCCGAATGGGATCTCAGGATGAACGAGTTCAGGAAGCACATTTTCGATACCATTCCCGACGACGTGGAAATCAACAGGGATTTCGAGGAACGCCAAAGAAACATATCTTTCCGCGACATCAACGCTCTCATCGATAAAGAAACGCCGACTTTCAAGACCACTTTTGCGCAAATCAATGACGAAATGATCAACAATTCCGACAATCAAAAATTTTCCGAAATGCCTTTCGTCGGAGCCAACTATGGTGATTCGAAAAGTTCGTTCGGAGAGACCGATCAAAATTTTGGCAAGGCCGAAGCACCTAAGACAACCTTCAGCGAAGTGATGGGCGGAACCAGAAAGAATTCCTCTTTTGATTTGAATTATTTCCAAAAGAAAAAAACCGACCAGGACGAGCGCAAGATAAAATTTTCGCCCAGCGTCATTAGAAACGACGACGAGAAGACCTTCACAAATTTCGACTACAGAAACACTTTCGCGCCCAAAGAGGCGAAATCGCGCAACGAAAAGCTGAACTCGTTTTACAATGACTATTCCGCAAACAGCGAATTGAAACCGATCCACGTATTCGAAGAAAAGCGCAATTTGGAAAAAAGCATCGATTACATAAAGGCTGCTTCTGACGTCAAAAGCAGACCCGACGACAGCCTAAAATGGATTTCCGATAAATATTCTGCAACCGATTCTTTGAAATCGCTAAATTCGACGAAACAAACCAATCGATCGGGCAAAAATTTTGCAACATTAAAAACCTCGGATTACGACACAAACATCGACGAATCGGAGAGCGATGTGCGTTTGGACTACCAACAAAAATACGCCTCCTTCAATCAAAAAACTGATCCGGGCGAATTGGCCGCAACGAAATTCGGCGAAAATTTGAATTGCGTCTTCAGCGCCTCCGTAAAAAACGACCCATCGAACGCGTCCCAGATGACCTCCAGCAGTGAAATTTCTTTGGATCAAAATCTCCAAGAAAAACCAACCGACGGACAGCAGAAAATTTATCAAAATCCGTACCGGGCGGTGAGGGGCAATCTGAGAAATTTCGAGCGGTACAACAAGAGGATCGCGTTTCCGAGCTCGCTGCAAGAATACGACAAAATAACCAAGGCGAATTACGACAGCGACGCGAGCAGCACCGATCAAAATTCCGCGCGATCCGCAAGTACCGCCAAGAAAACGACGTTTAGCGCGGTCCCGAAAATCGCAAACACCTCGATTATCGTCAACCAGTTCGCGCGGCCGAAATCCGCCCGCAAACCAAAACCGGCGGACCAATTGAAAAACACGGCGGTCAACATAGATCTGGGCAATTTTTCCGACACCGGCAAATGCAAGAAGCTCATCATCAACTACAAAAGCAGGGAAGATTTGCAAACGGTGCCGACGCTCGAGGAAATACCAACGGGACCCGACGCCACGGAAAGCGGCTGCACCATCAAAGATATCCTCGACGAAAAGAGTTTCGAAAATTTCAAGAAAAACAAGCCGAGCACCATCAGGAACTTCTTCAAAAAGGGCAGCTACCTTCTCGACATCTTTAAGGTGAAGAATAAGCAAAATTTTCTGGAAAGAAAAACCAGCAGCATTGCAAACATTGGTTTGAGCGAACCGCTTGATCGGTCGAGCAAGACTCTGCTCTGGTTCGGCAGCTTTAAGAAGAAACAGGTGGACGTGGGATGCGAAACCGTCTGCCCCAACAAACAGAATAAGAACGAACAGGTTTGCAAAGAGAGCTGCCACAAGGATGCGGTAAAAAGGGGCTACAACAAACGGATTACCACCGATCCCAAACCGATAGACAAAGCGATTTGCACGTGCGAGCACGAAAACGATTGGAAGAGGTGCAAAAAACTAGCGGAAAAGGTGATGAAGACCGGTTCAAAAGCCGATGTGTACGAATTGAGGGCCAAACGCGAAGATTGCGAGTGCATTGGGAAACCGGAGCTCGAGCTGCAGGCAATCGATTACGAGGATCCGGATCGCTTAACCGACAAGGAAGTTTTCGACAAGCTGCTCAACAAGTACGAGAAACGCGAGACGATCTCGAAACGCTTGTCGCGCGACGACAATTTTTTCGACGAGCAACTGACTTCCGTCAACCGCAAAGTCGAGACCGGCGAATCCACCGACGACATCGGCGTCTTTTCCTCGCAGGACAAAATAAGATCGCCCAGATTTACAAACAAGCCGAAGCCGCTGATGAATCGGCCCGATTGCGAGGTCAATGCCGACGACATCGGGACTTGTTTTGCGCGCGGTTTCCGGCCGGACAATTTAATGTTATCCGGCGATGCCTGCTTCAACCTGAACAAGCAGGACAGGATCAAAATGTCGCCGCACATGCTGAAAAACACCGAGAGCACCATTGATTTTTCCGAAAGGGAAACTCCGCTGGATTTCTTACTGGCGTTGGGGTTTATGGTCGACGAAGCCAGCAACGCTTTAAAAGATGATGATATCAGGAGCAGATTGCTCGCTGCAATCACCGAGGTAAGCAATTACATAACTACTCCATCAAAATATCTAACAATGCAAAAAAAACGTTTACAAAAAAATTATTAGGAACACCTTTACCTTTACCATTTTTTGGCCTGATTTTTATAAATTTTGATCAAATTTTTTGGCCATCACAAAATATTTTTGGCATTTTCCGATACTTTTGGAACAACCAACGCCATTTCTCGAAATTTGGGAATATATGTAGATTGGTACTGTTTAACTCGTAATTTCAGGCCAGAGTCTAGATTAACAAAATCACAACAACTCGGAGCACCTTGTTGTATTTGGTTGCGTACAAATCAAGGCCAGACAACATGCGATACTTTTTGCAGTTGGTCGAAGCCATCATCAAAATATCGTAACAATGCAAAAAAATTTACAAAACAATTATAACCAACACCTTCAGTTTTGTTGTAATTTTTGGCCGGATTTTTATGAATTTTGATCAAATTTTTTGGCCATCACAAAATATTTTTGGCATTTTCCGATACTTTTGGAACAACCAACAACATGTATCTTGTTACTGTTTAACTCGTAATTTCAGGCCAGAGTCTGGATTAACAAAATCACAACAACTCAGGGCACCTTGTTGTATTTGGTTGCGTACAAATCAAGGCCAGACACCATGCGATACTTTTTGCAGTTGGTCGAAGCCATCATCAACAAACGCATCATCAAAATATTAAAACAAAAAAAAAAAATTTACGAATCAATGATTACGAATATCTTCAGTTTTGTGTAATTTTTGGCCGGATTTTTATAAATTTTCATCAAATTTTTTGGCCATCACAAAATATTTTTAGCATTTTCCGATACTTTTGGAACAACCAACGTCATTTCTCGAAATTTGGGAATATATAAAGATTGGTACTGTTTAACTCGTAATTTCAGGCCAGAGTCTGGATTAACAAAATCACAACAACTCGGGGCACCTTGTTGTATTTGATTGCGTACAAATCAAGGCCAGACACCATGCCATACTTTTTGCAGTTGGTCGAAGCCATCATAAAAATATCGTAACAATGCAAAAAAAAGTTTACAAAACAATTATTACCAACACCTTCAGTTTTTTTAAATTTTTGGCCGGATTTTTATGAATTTTGATCTAATTTTTTTGGCCATCACAAAATATTTTTGGCATTTTCCGATACTTTTGGAACAACCAACGTCATTTCTCGAAAAACCAAGGCCTGACACCAAGCGATACTTTTTGCAGTTGGTCGAAGCCATCATCAAAATATCGTAATGCAAAAAAAAGTTTACAAAAGAATTATTACGGACACCTTCAGTTTTTTGTGATGTTTGGCCTAATTTTTATGTATTTTGATCAAATTTTTAGGCCACCATAAAATATAGTTGGCATTTTCCGATACTTTTGGAACAACCAACGGCATTTCTCAAAATTTGGGAATAGATGTATGTTAGTACTGTTTAACTCGTAATTTCAGGCCAGAGTCTGGATTAACAAAATCACAACAACGCAGGGCACCTTGTTGTATCTTGTTGCGTACAAATCAAGGCCAGACACCATGCGATACTTTTTGCAGGTGGTCGAGGCCATCATCAAAATATCGTAACAATGCAAAAAAAGCTAACAAAACAATTATTACGAACACCTTCAGTTTTTTTGTAATTTTTGGCCTGATTTTTATGAATTTTGATCGAATTTTTTGGCCATCACAAAATATTTTTGGCATTTTCCGATATACTTTTGGAACAACCAACGCCATTTCTCGAAATTTGGAAATAGATGAAGGTCGGTACTGTTTAACTCGTAATTTCAGGCCAGAGTCTGGATTAACAAAATCACAACAACTCGGGGCACCTTGTTGTATTTGGTTCCGTATAAATCAAGGTCAGACAACAAACGCATCATAAAAATATCTAACAATGCAAAAAAAAGTTTACAAATCAATTATTACGAACACCTTTAATTTTTTGTAATTTTTGGCCGGAATTTTTAGAATTTTGATCAAATTTTTTGGCCATCACAAAATATTTTTGGCATTTCCCGATACTTTTGGAACATCCAACGACATTTCTCGAAATTTGGAAATAGATGAAGTTTGGTACTGTTTAACTCGTAATTTCAGGCCAGAGTCTTGATTAACAAAATCACAACAACTCAGGGCACCTTGTCGTATTTGGTTGCGTACAAATCAAGGCCAGACACCATGCGATACTTTTTGCAGTTGGTCGAAGCCATCATCAAAATATCGTAACAAGGCAAAAAAAGTTTCCAAACAATTTATTACTACCTTCAGTTCTTTTGTAATTTTTGGCCGGATTTTTAAGAATTTTGATCAATTTTTTTGGCCATCACAAAATATTTTTGGCATTTTCCGATACTTTTGGAACAACCAACGCCATTTCTCGAAATTTGGGAACAGATGTATGTTGGTACTGTTCAACTCGTAATTTCAGGCCAGAGTCTGGATTAACAAAATCACAACAACTCAGGGCACCTTGCTGTATTTGGTTGCGTACAAATCGAGGCCAGACACCATGCGATACTTTTTGCAGTTGGTCGAAGCCATCATCAACAAACGCATCACCAACGCCATCAAATTGGATGGCTTCCTGCGAGTTTTGGAGCAAGTCGAAGACGGCAGGATACAGATGATCAGCATCCTTGGAGATGATAAGGTAAGTTTACCTCTATTCAAAAATATCTCACATTTACAATAAGTATCTTACATTTACCGTTTAAAAAAAACCGAACGAAAGTTAATGAATATAATTTACACGCGCAAGTCCGTATCTGAGCGAGTTCGAACTACAAAATTTATTTGCAAGCACTCTCAAATACTGGACTATACTTGCTCAAGTATTCGAACATTGATACCTTCTAGCATTATGATAAGCATTCGAATAAAACGCTTGTGAGTTATGAATGATTGTGACTATTCCCTACTTAAGTTAATTAATTAATTAATTAACGACTGGGCTTCTTTAATAAATATAATAGTAAGGGAGAAATATCACGATGTGCACTTGAAAATATTGTCTTTACAGTTCGAAGAGGAAGAAAACGAAGAGAAGATAGTAAAGAAACAGCTCAAACATCTGTTCATCAATGTCTACAACATAGCCGAGAAGGAGGTCAAAGAGAGGAACCAAGAGCTCACCAACAACCAAGTCAGCTTGCTGAGAATATTGGTCGCCAAATATCGTGCCGGCTTGCATCCGCATTTGGAACTGATTGCGAGGTATATCGGACAGACCCTCCTCAATACCGAGATACAACTTGAAGGTACGTTTTCGTTTGGAGTTACTCAAAATGGTTCGAAAACGGTCGAGCTATTCTCATTGCAAAATCCATTCTGCCCCGACCTGTATATACAGTTTTTTGTATCTTGTAAATTTTTTTATTAACTTCATGGCCTTGTCTTAAGAATTTGGCACTCGACGCACGAAAAGTTTTGAGTGACAACTTTTCCAAAAAAATATTTATTCTACAGTGGTTACCAATCATGCTTCGACCATGGTGACCCAAAAACCCGCCCGGCTATTGCGTCTTCCGATTGTTGGATGTTATCTCCAGCTGCGATGTATTCTGCAAAAATTTTATACCAAACCTTGAATGTCAACTGCCCTCAACAAAATACATAACCTAACCTGATTAAATAAAAAATGACATTCATCGCCCGGTTTAATATATTTGCAGGAATGGGGCGGGTGAAGATATTATCCAACAATTGGTTCGCGCAATAAATGGGCGGGTGGGTGGGTTACCATGGTAAAAAATATTGGACCAATAGTTATGACCATGATGACCCGCCCAGCTAATGCGCAATCCAATTATTGGATGTTATCACCAACCTGCGATGTACCTGCAAAATCATTGCGCCAGCCGATGAATATCAATTGTCTTTTAACTATATACTTAGCTAACCTGTTTAAATAATAACTGATATTCATAGCCTGGTGCGATAAATCTGCAGGAGCAGTGCAGGTGGAGATATCCAATAATTGGATTGCGCGATAATTGGGTGGGTGGGTGGGTTACCATAGTAAAAAATACTGGACCAATAATTATGACTGTGGTTACCCGCCCTGCCGCCCAGCTAATGCGCAATCCAATTATTTTATGTTATTCCCTACCTGCGATGTTCCTGCAAAAACATCGCATCACGCGATGAATTGCAATTGTTTTTTAATTGGAGGTTATCTGACCTGATAAAAAAAGATTCTGAGAATTTTTCTTAATTTTCCCAAATTTTGACCAATACCAATATTATAAAATAAATTTTACAGATATCAAAGCTTCAAATTTTAAGACACAACCTTTACAATCGAGCATTTTTGTATGATTTTGATAATTTTCACAAAACAATGCAATTCTGAGAATTTTTGTTAATTTTCCCAAATTTTGACCAATACCAATATTATAGAATAAATTTTACAAATATCAAAGCTTCAAATTTTAAGACAAAACCTTTACAATCGA
>JARJEC010128462.1:0-11058 GCA_030264575.1 Tachinus sp. AB-2021
TGCTTAAACTTATTTAAATTATTTACAGATCAAAACGTGAAGACAAATATTTTAAACCATTGGCACCTACTTAAAAAAATAAATAATAGTTATTTGCAGTCGCCAATCGAGAAGTCTAAATACATTTACATTTAGTCTAAAATCATTGCTTTGTTTAAAATTAATTGAAACGTATTTTAGTTTGCATATACTTAGTCACAATTGATGCAGCTTATTCACAAATAATAGCTAAGCTGCAACCGAGAAATGTCTTTTCGATAAGTTACGAGCTAAATTATTGCTATTGATGTATTTGTCGTGACTTCTTGGCTGATCGCCTTAACAAAATCGTACGTTTTACAAAGCTGCTATATCAATCAATAACTTGTTTTATTAATTTTTTGTCAAATATAAATATAAAATTCCAGGTATTCTTTAATAGTTTATAACTACGCCACTGGACTTAAATTATTACAAAGCTAACTTCACGTGTGTTGTAGTTATGCTATCAAAACATAGATGACGCTGCGACGGTCACTACAGTCACTACACTACTTAACTGTCAAATCTGACGTTTTGCCTTGACCGCATCATGCTGATGAGAAACGTCAAAATAGAATTTCGAAAAATATGAGTCACGTTGAAACAATCCGCGCTATGACCGTTGCATGTTAATATTCGCGTTGGTGAATGTGTTTTGCGTGCTTCTAAGCGTTCTATTCTTGTTGAGTTACATCATTTACATTACATACAAAGTCATTTACAGGATGGATCCCGAGGATGCCAAGTTTATGAGGACGTGAGTTACATTCAATAGGGAAATGTAATTGCTAATAACAATTAAATTGTTTTTAAAGCGATAGGAGACCAGGAACGTTGGACGTGCATCCCACTTTGACTGCAATCGTTTTGAATTACGAACTGGAGGTCCAGATCTTGGGTCAGAATGAGAGCGTTTTGTACGGGGAGAAGCAAGTAAGGAAGCAAAAAAAGTAGTTTGAAATATATGTCATTGATTAAATAATAAATTGTCAAAATCAATTTGACAGCAATGTCAAAAAATTTTAAAACAAATTATTTATTAGAATATGAAAAAAATAATTGAGCTTCCGATGCTCAATACCCGAACAGATTGTCACATCCTCGCCAAGGAAGTATTATCGCAATGCGATTTAATACATCCGTCACGATTGGTCGAATTGGAGCAAACTATATTTTATCTGAAGAAACGCAAATTATCAGCGTCGATTAGGGGTAAAATTTATAAATATTTTTTCGCATTTATTTAAATTTTTTAAAAATTTTAGACGCTGATTCCGGTAAAAATACTCCAACGGATAATGAGGGAGCGAATATAAATAATCTTAACGAATATATTGAGTTGTTATATGAAGGAATTCCGGAAAAAATTAAGGCTTCCATGTTGATTTTACAATTGGCGAGAGATCCCGAAAACTTGGAAGCGCTTTCTAAGAACGGTTAAAATTATTTAATCAAGTTAATTCAATTACAATAAAAATTAAATTTGTGTTATTGCAGAAACCGTTCTAAGTGCATTGACGAGGGTTTTGCGTGAGGATTGGAAGAAGAGTATCGTTCTGAGTACGAATTTGGTTTTTATTTTCTTTTGTTTTTCTTCGTATTCATGCTTTCATCACGTCATATTACATTACAAGGTAACTTTTTAAATATTTTTTCAATAATCTTAGAACAATTAATAAACTTTTCAGATTGGATCATTATGCATGAACGTGATCGGTTATGAATTGCAACGATACGAAGAATGGAAATCGGATTTGGAGGGCGGCAAAACGCCCGAGCCTATAATGCGCCGCTCGACGTCGAACAGCGTCAACGTTTCGGAAATACCGCGCAGTCGAATACCCGAAAAGGTACGTCCAAAATCGGGCAATTTCACCGACGTCAATATGAAATCGGTGATGGAAGGCAGCGTCTACGAAGATCTAAGCCAATCCACCGAAAGCATCGACGATAAAAAACACTTAACGGAAGCGGAAAAAGCGAAACGCTATCGTACCTTGATAAAAAAGCAAGAACAACTCTTGAGGGTCGCGTTTTTTCTGCTGCTGAATATCGCCGAGGATGAAAACGTCGAGGAAAAAATGACAAAGAAAAATATTGTTGAATTGTTGATAAGGACGTTGGAACGCGACAATGATGAATTGCTCGTGTTGGTACTTACCTTTTTAAAAAAATTATCTATAATGCAAATAAATAAAGACGACATGTTGGAATATAGCATTCTCGATAATTTGCCGAGGATGCTGCAAAGCAATAACGTCGATGTCGTTCATTTGACCTTAAAATTACTTTTTAATTTGTCTTTCGATGCAGAAATCAGATTGAAAATGGTTCAATTGGAATTATTGCCTAAATTTGTCAGCCTTTTATGTAAGTTGGCACATTTATTTTGAATTTAATTTACGAAACAATTGATTTATTTCAGCTGATGATAGGCATCAAGAGATTGTTTTAAAATTGTTATATCATCTTAGTTACGATGATGAGGTTAAGGCCCAATTTGCATACACTGATTGTGTATCTTTGGTGAGTATTTTAATTTGATTATTTTTACTTTCCATCTAATTTTATGTATCTATGTATACGAGCAACTAAATATACACTATTAAGCATCATGAGGTAAAACTCGTGTGCCACACATAAATTTATTACAAACATTTTTTTTCAGATAGTTGACATGTTGCTGTTAAGCATTGCCGATCACGTTGATCAAATTATGGTTGCGCTTTGCATAAACCTCGCCTTAAACACCGACAACGCCCAGCAGATGGCAGACAATAGTCGTTTGCACAGCTTAATGACACGCGCCATTGCGCACGAGGATGCCTTACTCATGAAAATGCTACATAACATTGCCGAACATAATAACACCAGGGCCAGTTTTATCGTAAGAATAAAATATTAATGCGAATGAGAAAAATAAATTGATTCGATTTGTTTTAAAAGGAATTTGTCGGAGATTTGGCTAAGGTGGCGACGGAATCCAAGAAAGAGGATTTCGTTCTCGAATCAATCGGAGTGCTTTCCAATCTGCATCTTCCCGATTTGGACTGGGCCGAAGTGTTCAAACATTTTAATATGATTTTGTGGGTAAAGGACATTTTAAGATCGAACAGCGCCCAAACGGATTTAATTTTGGAAGTAAGCTTGCGTATAAAATTGAATTAATTTGATTTTGATAAAAATTTATATTCAGATCATCGTCCTATTGGGAACTGCGGTCCATGACGAAGGTTGCTCGGCTCTACTTTGCAAATCTGACATAGTCTCCTGTCTCATCGATCTTCTCAAAACACACCAAGAAGATGACGAAATGGTCCTCCAAATAATCTACGTCTTCATGATAATCCTTTCACATGCCACCAGCATTGATCACATTGTTAATGGAACTGAAGCCCCCGCATATTTAATAGATTTATTGCAAGACAACAATAAAGCCATAAGAAAAACGTGCAATACGTGTCTCGATATGATATCAGAACGTGATCCATCGTGGGGCGAACGAATTAAGATAGAACGGTTTAGGAATCACAATGCGCAATGGTTGCAAATGGTCGATTCGCAACAGCTGGAACCCGAAGAGGAGGAAGAGGACACTGAGCTTCCTCCATATTTGAATACGGAATATTTGAGCATGTCGATAGTGCCACCGTTGGCTGGTAATTTATTTCAAATAGATTTATTTTGCGTTATCATTAATGTTTATTTTTCAGATTTAAAAGCCATGCAGGAATCCGAAATTATTTCAAGGAAGGAAATCGAGTGCGATTATTTTGAACGGCCCGATAGCAAGTGAGTAATTGTTTAATTTCTATTAGTTGCTTGTTTTTAAATATATTTTTTGTATTCCGTGTGGAAATTGTTGTTGTTGGACATATGCTAACTTTACTTTGAATAATGGTTTGCAAAAAAAGTTACATTCAATGTTTTGCATGTTATAATTTTGATTATGCCTGCATTGCTGTACACTTGTGACCACTTGAAAGTTAACCGTTATTAAAAATAGTAGGCTATAAAATTAATATTTACATTGTTTGATCGTGGCTTTTTGACATTGGTGAATTTTGGGTTATGTATAGAATCACAGTTGTATTTATTTATGTCACGAAATGTCATATTATGACGTTTATTTGATAACAATAAAAGCTACCTTGATAATAACAAAAGCCATCGCTTACTTTCAAGTGGCCACGACTGTACATCGGCTTTTGAGAAAATAATTTTATCAACAAATTTTTATCAAATGAGTTTAAATTTAAGATTATTACTTAAAAACTCGGTATGTTAATATTAAATTTATATTTTAGTACTGACAGAAGAATTGATTCAATTGAATGCAATTTGTTATTTTTGAAATAATTTTGACCCTGCATAAAAAATTGTGCGGTTACGCCTATGTCGCATGCAGCTAACTTCGGCCTAGTTATGCAACCAAATATACACATTTGGTTTTCTCCTGCCAACAAATATATTCTCTAGAATTTTAATAAGTTCTTAGCATGTAATTAATATATTTTTGTTCCTTATTGTAGTGTTGGTAGTAATGAATTTTAAAGATTGATCGAGAATGCCTGCATCTGCTTGCTGCGAATGTTGCTATTGTCGGATCGAGGGAACGGTTTTTAAGACAAATTTATACTAATTCAAATACAATGATTAACTGCATCTGTTTGTATTTCAGTATCCTGCAAGATTTTGAAATGGAATCTATGTAATTATGTAATCTCCGGGCAAAAATCCAATGCCTCTAGTCAACTAGAAGCTTATTCCACCCAGTTTCCATTTTAGGAAATATTATTTAACGCTGCACCTTATGAAATTTTTGTAGTAACTAAATGCGAAACTGGGTGCCGAGCTTTATTTATTTACATTTGCTGTAATTTATTTGTTTGGGGTTGTTGCTTGGAAATTTGAGGTTTATGCGAAAACTTATTTACAGTACTATCGAGTAAAATAGAAAGCAATTCATAAACATGAAGTTTATATCTATATTCATTGCTACGTTGAAATGTAAGCTCGAAATAATTATTAAGTATTAAAATTTTTGCATGAATATTGTTACTAATACAACAATTATATTAGAGTCAAGAGTGAAACAGAAATTGGAGTTTGGTAAAGGCTTTTGTGAAAATCGAATATTATTAAAGTAGCAACAGCCCTATTGTGATTAATTTAAACATTCCAAGATTAAAATAAGTATATAAGTCCATGGTTAATTTTAAACCGCTATTAATTTTGTTACCTTATTTTCTAGTCTTTTATGTGTTCCAATTATTATTTTAAGATGTCGATTTTTAATGATAGGATATATGTATTTTTAAAGGAAATAAAGAATATAATAAACACATTTATTTGTTCTAATTTGAACACTTGTGCAAATAAAACTATTGCAAGTCAAGTATTTGCAAATAAAATGTGTAGTGAAAATACTCGCTACAGTACTTTCGGATAGTGTAAACACTCAAGTTTGGTTTACACAAACAAGTAAAACTATTACGGTGCAAAACTGGACTTGCAATAGTTATACTTGCTTGTGTATTCGTTTTTTTAGATATGGATTTGCGATAGTTTTATTTGTTTGTGCAAACCAAATTTGAGTGTTAACACTATTCTCCTGTAAGCCAGGTACAAAAAATATATAGAATTATATTTTTATGTGTAGATGTATGCAACCACATATGCATCTACGTAGCATTAACCACTTCACTTAAGTTCAAAGATTTGAAAATAGATGTCGCGACGTATGTAATCAAATAACCTACTGTCAAAATAATTCCAATTGACAAAAAAAATCTAAAAGCAATCAAAACCATGAAACTTTTTATTAAATTACCAAAGTGATTTCCTCAAATGAATACATTTTAAATATTAATAATATAAACCATAATTATGGCACTAAGTCGCATGCTAAAATTAAATGAAATTTGGTAAATTGTTGTTAAGAAGTAATTTAATATTTTGATTAATCATTTTCAAATTTCCAGTGGACCAAAACTCCATGGATTCTTACAACCTGCCAAACTATTCAATAGAACTCCCAGACATGTTAGAAATTTTAAAAGAGCACGAGCGGAAGAACCGTTGAAAGTTGATCCAACGATAACCCCGTTTGGGAATATAGCAATTAATTCACAAAATATAACAATTAATGCGTTATGGAAACCGCTCGGATTTACCCTTCTGGTGAGCAATTTAGTATATTCAATCAATTGCATATAATAATATATTTGTTTTAGTTTAGTTCGGCTTGTTACGGCGGCGCTGTGATATGGCATTATGAAAATATGAGATCACATGCTTTAAACATGCTTAAACGACCTATGGGTTTTATGCAGAAACAGGTAGATAACGCATTGGTATGTCCCAAAATCCTTTTAATACTCCCAACATTATACTAACATGTAGGCAACCCAACATACACAATTATAATTTAATTTTTTATCAAATTTAGGGTTCATTGCGAAGGGATTTTAATAGATGGTGGAACACGTTGACTCCGGGTGAAAAAGTTTTCGTCCCCATTTGTTTCCTAAACGTTTTGGTTTTTGCCGCTTGGAGGGTGCCCCGGTTGCAACCGACAATGCTGAAATATTTCTGTTCGAATCCGGGCAGTTCGAGCGTCTGTTGGCCCATGTTGTTATCTACTTTTAGTCATTACTCGTTATTCCATTTGTTGGCAAATATGTACGTTCTGCACAGTTTTAGCACAGGTAATTTTATTTTCAGACGCAACTTTAAAATTAGTCATTTTTAATATTTTCAGGTGCCGTCGCAACTTTGGGTAAAGAACAGTTCCTGGGCCTATATTTAAGTGCCGGAGTCATTTCAAGTTTTACCAGTTACCTGTATAAAACAGTGACGAGGCAACCGGGACTTTCCCTGGGAGCTTCCGGCGCGATTATGGCAATATTAGGTTACGTTTGCACCCAATATCCGGATACAAAATTGGGGATTATTTTATTACCGTTTTTAACGTTCTCAGCTGGATCGGTGAGTAAAATATTGCCGATTTGTATTTAATTACGTCATTACATTTTTAGGCAATTAAAGTGATAGTCGGGTTGGACACCGCAGGTTGCCTTTTAGGCTGGAAATTATTCGATCACGCAGCACATTTAGGTGGCGCCGCAGTTGGAATGTACGTATATTATTTAAAAACTAATTAACACTTGTCCTGGGTGGCATGTACTAGTTTCATTTGCTATGCGGCCACACAATTGAATAAAAATTCGGTTCGAGCAGCGCAATAGAAACTATTACTATTGTCACGTAGCTTGGTCGCATGCCTCCGGTGGCATGTAACGCACAGTAATTGAGAACTTAGTTGGTAACGCAGTTAACTATAATTACATAAAATCCTAACTTATAAAATGAATGCGCAGATTAATTTATTTTTGTTTTAGTGGTTGGGCATACTGGGGGAATGAATACATATGGCAGAAACGGGATCCGATATTACAGTACTGGCACGAATTGCGAGGGTCCATTAAATAGAAAATTTTGTACATATAATTGTTACCAACATAAATGTAAATGCAAATTTATACTATTTAAAAAATGTATTTATATATAGAAAAAATATATCGATAAAAATTGTTTATTGCGAGAGATGTTTGGCGTGGTACGCTACGTGCTCGCCAATAAACGAAGCGATATAGAAATAACTGTGATCGTATCCTTCTCGCAATTTTAATATGGCCGATACATTTCCACCCGTGCATGATTTGATAAGGTTTTCCGGCAACAGTTGTTTTTCCTTGTAGAATTTATCATCGGAACCCTGAATAATGAAAATAAAACTTTAGTTTTTAATTTGCTTTTATTATGTAAATAATTACCTGATCGATGAACAGTTCTAAAGGAGGTCCATTGTATTTCTTTACCAATTCGGTGGCATCCCAATCATTCCACGCTCCGCTCTCCTTGCCGCCCAAATATCCACTAAAAGCTTTCACGCCCCAAGGACATTCAATCGGATTTGAAATTGGCGCAAACCCTGAAACCGATTGAAACAAGCCTGGATTTTTCAGCGCACAAATCAATGCACCGTGACCTCCCATGCTGAAAAATGTTAAAAATACTTTTACATCTCCTTCGATTCATTGGTTGCAACCAATCTAATATTATTTTTTTATATCTGAACACGTACTTATAGGAACTGTGCCTGATGGAAGTTTAACATAATTACCTGTGTCCGACAATCGATTGTTTCTGATTAACATTAAAATTGGCATTTATAATTGCAATCAGTTCAATTGTGACGTAATTAAACATCTTGTAATTGTCTTTCCATGGTTTTTCGGTAGCGTTTACATAGAAGCCGGCACCAACTCCGAAATCCCACGATTCGGAATCGCCCGGTATGTTCAAACCACGCGGCGATGTATCCGGATTGACAAGAATCAAGCCGTGTTCGGCCGCATATCTTGAAAAAAAAATTTAATTAAGTCAGGAATGATAATTATTAAATTTTACCGCTGAGCGCCCGCCTTTTGTATAAAATTGTCTTGAGAACACGTTAAACCAGATAGCCAATATATTACGGGCAGTTTGGATTCTTCAGCTTGCGGTGGGAAATATACTCCAAAACTCATTTTGCATCCAAGTTCTTTAGAATCGTGTGCGAAGACTTTTTGAATGCCTCCAAAGATTTTATTGGAAGATGTTTCCGTTAGGATGCATTCGCTTGCCATTTTTATAGATTTTAATTTTATCGAGCTCTTATGTAATATTTTGTACGGTTTCAATAGGTTTTGAATTGTTTGCATGTATTTTATGCATAAAAGGTTAAAGGGGTTAAAGTCTACTGTCAAAATAATTATTGAAGAGTAGCAGTAGTCACTAAAAGTGGCTACTGCTACAAAACAAAGTGACTACTGCTACAATTTTGATTATTTTTTGAAAAATTGTGGCAGATTAATTCAAAATAAATTTAATTAAATGTTGCGCATTTTAATTTATAATATAATGTAAAGTTGCATAATAAAAAATACTTTATTTAATAAACATTTTTACATCCGTTTTTACCTTTACAAACTTTATTAAAATTTTCGACAAATTGTTCCTTGAAATAATCGACGTCTATTTCTTCAATTACCTTAACATTTGTCTTGGGGCAATCAAATTTCAGGACGATTTCGCCTCGCCGCGCTTCGTTGCCAGTTTCGACTGAAACACATTGCTCGCTACTTTTTTTAATCATCTTTTCAGGCTCCAACATCGTCAAAGCCAATAAACCATCGCACGGATACCAAACATCCGATAATGTTGAATTAACATACAGAGCCCTTTCAGCATTTTCATTCAGATTCCAGATTGGATTATTTAAAGTTACATTAAAACGCCATTTCTGAAAATGATTTAAATACATTTATAAAAGTAATAATACTGAATTTTTAGAATTAACTTACAAACATAATGTTTGCTGCCTCGCATGCCTGCCATGTTAGCATAGTAATCGGCGTTTCTGCAATATCCAATAAATTTTTAACACTTTCCGGGTCACTCTTGAAATTATATTCTGCTTCGGTTTCATCGCCGTAATTTCCCCCCATTATAAAAAATTCCTTGACCTTTTTTATTTGTTCATCGGCTTGCACAACAGTCAGACCAATGTTTGTTAAAGGTCCCAATGTTACGATAGTTATCTTGCCGGCATGCGATTTAAGCAGCTTTGATAAAGCTACGGAAGGCCAGGTTTTTTTCACGGGTTTTAAATTAGGCTGTTTTTTGTATTCGATGTCTCCAAATCCATCATTTCCGAACCATGTTTGTAGTGGACTTATTGGATTCAATAAATTCCGATTGGGGCCGGCATATACAGGAATCTATTTTGCAATTATTGTTCAGATTATAAATTTAATCTTGGCTTAGTTGGCGTTAAGCAAATGTAAGGCGTTGCTAGGTTACGTGTTGTTTATTATGGGAGAAAAATTATATTTGTTAAAACTAAAAATGTGTTCTTGTAATGCCGGCAATAAAAAAGAAGAAAACTTTCAGAAGATCGTGGTTCAAATAAAAGGAAATTGGTGCAGCCAAGGTAGTATTTAAACAGTAATAACTTACATCCAATCTTCCAACAGTATCCAGTAATCTGATGACATTTTTCTGTACATTTTTTATATCAGCATTTCCTTTGCTGCATATAATGGCTTCAATTTTGATTGCTTTTTTAGCATCTGCGTTCAATAGAAAAACCAAAGCTTGATAGTCGTCGACCCCTGCATCAACATCAATGACCACTTTTCTAATTCCATTAGCCCCCACCAACTAAAACAATTTATTAACGATAACAATGTAAATCAGTCAACGCTAACTAATTAATTCTAAAACATTTTGATGCTTTGATTTTCGATCCCAAATAATTTTTATTTTTATTTTTGAAACATATTTAAATCATTTAGCACACTTGGAAAATCTAGTTTTACGAATAGTGGAACTTTTTTTTGATCGCAGGTGTGTTGGCTTTAATTATTAAAACTACCTATTTCACAATAAAAACCTTGAATATTGCACTTTGAACTGAACCGGCAGCAATTTATTGAAAGAACGCGATTTTTAAAATGTTATAAATAATAACTTGGTGACTTACTAATACCGCCAATGCAATAAAAGCTTTTAACATCATTTAAACTGAACAAACACTAAGCAAGAAATTGTTTATACAGCATTTATATTATCTTCAACTATTCAGTTATTTGAACTCTGGTGTTTAATTGATTGATTGATTGATTTGAAGGATCGTAACTGTACATTATTAGATAATATTAATGAGTTTTACATATAATTAATTAATAAATACCAGAACGCTGATGGTGCAGCCAGCAAACACCAAACTAAACAGTAAGAATTTGTACATTTTTCTGCAATATACAAAAATAGATTTCATCTTATATATTCCACCTGTTATGTACACTTTCGGCAAAAAACTGTCCCCATGATTGTAAACGTGTAATATAAGCTGAATAAATATTTACGGTTGTTAACCCATCAATTTAAACAATCCCAGCGGATATTTACCATATATTTATTCAAAAA
>JARJEC010128473.1:0-14476 GCA_030264575.1 Tachinus sp. AB-2021
CTTAACTTATGAAATATGTGGCAAAAGTATTTAGAAAATAAAAAAGTGCAAAAAGACTGCATTTTGCAAACAACCAGGTAATAGTTGCCAACAACATACGAGGTTTATTCATTAAAAAAGTGACTTTTAATTTTGTGGACTACTTATATTGCATTTTAGATTTTAATTTTTTTATATTAACAACCGATTGTCGAATCACGATTAGAGAAGTTGCTGAAGATGTCGACATATCGGTTGGCAAAACAGTTCATGGCTTTTGCATCACAAAAATGCTCTCCTGCTCACTTATCGTTGCTTATTTGTGGTTTTTTGGCCAATAACTACATTGTAATTATACCTCAACTACCGTATTCACTTGGCCCCTTACAACTATTTACCTTAAAACTAAAAAAAAATGTAAAAGTAAGGCCATGATTGAGTAGACCGCATCGCTGGATGAGCTTAAGTGCATACCAAAAACAAAAACTTTTTGATTTAGATTTTATATCTATCTTGGTAATCAAGCAAACCTCAACAGCATCAAATTTGCATAGAAAACACAAACTATAATACTGACAGTGACAAACAATATCATGAGTGACAGTGACTATATATGGAGCACCAAAATGCACAGCTTCCTATGAAAATGGATTTCGATTATTTACATCTACCAGGCGTCTTTTTTATGTAGTACCATTTTACATGCTAAATAATAAGGCAGATTCTTTAAATAAATAATAAATTGCAGGGTTGTTTTGCTGCGGAGAAACAGTCAACAGTCAAACATAAGAAAACAGCTTGTACTTAAATATGATTTGCAATCTTTAATCTTTTTTGATTACTTTAAAAGTTTTAAAAAGTTGCAAAACACCGACAACCATTTTTCTGATAAATATAAATATGTAAATTGTGCTAATTATCAAGAATAACATCTGTGTGTTAATTTGTTTTAGAATCCTTACATATTTTAAGTTTTTCATATATCTTAGATGGGAATTATGTATTCAGGATATACCGAGTTTTTATTCTCACTCTTTCAAGATTAAAATAAAACTACTTTCTGTATAGACAGAAAGTAGTTTTATTTTATAGATATAGATCACGGTATATTTAGTCACACCTTGCAGTTTGACTAAACTTCAATCTTTATTAAACGTTAAAGAAGTAACGTCTAATGATGACTGAAAAATATTTAGTATTAAAACTAAGCATTAACTTTCTACTCATACTAAAAGATGATTTATAACTAGTAAAAACCCATTTTAGTATAAATGGTTTTTACCGACTTTTGATTCTCAGAACCACAATTATAGAAATTAGTAACTGGTGCAAAAAAGTGGCAATAGACATCATCATAAAACTACATATTAAAAACCAATGTTAAAATTGAAATGTACAGATGCTCAAATTTATATTGGTAGCCTGATATATAATAAATTGTAGAAAGATATAAAAGATGCCCACAAAACTATTCAAAAGCATAATAAAAAAACATGTTAACAAAAAATTACAGTAAATACGTTTTTAAATAAATTGTGACGTGTATTTTTTGTATTTATATTTATGTTAGATGTTTAATTAACAGAATTGTATGTAATATTGACTTATGTATGCTATATTTGGTATATAGCATAAATAAAGATTATTATGCAGAATTAAAGATACTCCATTAATGAGTAATGAACTCTATTAAAAGAAAAAGTGTATTTAAAACCATTTCATTTAAAAAACAAAAGTTAATAGTTGTGTCGTGTAAACCTGGTATTATGAAAATATTTGTTTCGGGTTTTTAAAAGTTCATTAAAAACAAATGAAAGTTTTATAAGAATATATTTTTTATAAATCCTATACTAAAGAAAAATTAAAGAGAAACGTACTATGGTAGGAAAACCTAACAAAATTTTCCTAATATTTGCGTTAATAGTAAAATTTTATAGTTTTTCAACTACGTTTGTCACTGCGACTCCTTATCTGTACGTTTTTTCTACAAAGGCTTGTCGTCTATACAAGGACAAATTTATCTAAAAAGAACTAAATAAACACTTAAAATAAGAATAAAAATAAAAGATTACATTATTAAATATGTAAAATACATACATATATATATGATATTAAAAGAAAAAAAAATAATTTATATAAATTGATTTTTAATAAAATGTTCAACAAGATTACGGAATCTTGTATTAGCTAGCTTTTCTGCTTTCATTGAGGGTACTAAAGTTGCCGGATCTGTGTCTGGAGATAGATCTGTAAAATCAACGACTTCATCTTTATCTAAAAGTACTGCTTTTATAAGACTAGCCGCCATAATAAAACCAAATCTAGAATATTCTTTCCAATCATTTTTAAGAGCTGAATATGGATACATTTTTTGTGGGTCACTACCCAATTGTTTCATATGATTGGACAGACTATTATAATAAATATTTAAGTAATAACTCAAATTATTATAAACTTTTTTTTTTCCACCGGCATACAAAAAGTAGGACAAATCCATAACTGGACTACATCTTCGCATTAATTGAAAATCTAATAGTTTAATGTCAATAATATTTTTTGTTCCCTCCTAAAATATATAAACAAATTAAACAATGTGTATAAATTACTTAAAAAGTTAAATACCTCATATTTAAACATCATATTATTGCTCCAACAATCACCGTGGTTAATCACACTATATTTGGCTGGTTGTGTTTCGACTTTTTTTAAAAAAGGTTTTACATCAGCTATAGCCCTGTCCAGTCCATCTAATTGATCCTTTTCGCACTTCTCAAATATGGCTTTGTATTGCCTTAAAGGTTCTTTTAGTTGATCAAAGAAGTTACTTGAAAATCTACCCATAAGATCTGCCATGTCTTTTGTTAATGAATTAAATTCTTCCGGATTTTGGTCTAAAAATGCAAATGAAGTACCGTGTAATTTTCCATACAATTTAAATATGGCAGTAATGTGAGTATCGTCGAGTTGGTCTCTTTTATTCCACATTTCAAATCCACGGCCATCTTTAATATTTTCCAAAACAAGACGTTCGTTAAATTCCTTTGATTCTGTTAAGTAACAATGTGCAACGGCTTCAAATGGATTTTTTATATTTTTTGACATTTGAAACTTTTTGAAAATTGGATAAACAGTATCATAGAAATAGTTTTCTCTGCTATATAGATCATTTATTGGTACCATTTGCCTAAATTCTTTAGATACTGGGGCTGTTTTGATTATCAAGTGTAATATTTTTCCATTACCGCTAACTTTAATTTTATTAATGCTGCTTAAATAGCCATCGCCTTTTCCTGCTCCTGAATCCACTTCTATATCTGCACCGATTAAATGTTCTTTTACTAAAACATCGTGTAAAATGGTTTCAACTTCTTGTAGCGTTAATAAGTTAGCGTGAAAACCCATTGTACAGTGTTAAAATTAGTTCACTGATTCAATTTTCTATTAGTTTGGTTTATATTGTTTGTTGAAAATTATCTATAATATAGATATAATTGAAAACATCATGACTAAGAAACAAAAATAAAAATTCTCACTTAACAATCATTGCCGCAACTACTTAAAAGGTATGATGATAGCAATAAATTCCATCTATGGATATGTATCAATAAGTGCTAAATTTATTGATAACTAAATTAGATTTAATCTTATTTGCAAAATAATTCAATTATTTTATACTAGATAATTGATTATACAAAAAAACATGCTTATTCATCAATTTAGAAGTTTTCATAATTCATTATAAAATTTGATATTTTTTAAATTTAATAGTTATTTAATACTTAAACAAAAAAATTATATTACAATAGGTTCTCAAAAATATCCCCATTTTGCGCTAAACAATAATCCAACCGGTCATAAAATTCTAAAGGAACGTTGTGCAGTATACAAGGAATAATTGCACGATATCGACCCTCAATATTTATTTGTAACTCATTCAGATTGGCCCTTTCATTTTGATTTTTATATAATTTAGATTTAACGTATCCCCATAAGAAAAAATTGCTGGGGGCCAAATCTGGCGATCTCGCTGGCCAGCGAGAATTGTATATATTCGATATAATTCTTTGGGGGAATATGTTGTGTAAATAGTCTATTACTATTCTGGAGTTATGAGCAGGACAGCTACCATGTTAAAACCAAATATTATCAAAATTGTAGGTTAGACTCCTTAATCAAGGTACAATTTGATTTTGAAAAAGATTCAAATAAGTTGCTCCTCTCAAATTTTCACCGATAAAAAAGGTCCAATGATATTATTCCTATAAATACCGGCCCAAATATGCACTTTTTCAGAATACTGTGTCGTAAAAATTTAATTGCCGATATTCATTTTCAATAGACTAATAACTAAAATTACGGATTATGTTTGTCATGTAACGGAAACGTGGATTCGTCACTAAACACGATATTTTTAATAAAATTATTGTCTGCATTATATTATATTTTTTACAACATTCCATTTTACGATAGTGGTTTTCAGGGAAAATTTCCTGATGGGTTTGGTATTTATAGGAATGATATGTATGTTTTTTTAGATTCTTGTAAACTTTACCCACACTAATATTAGTTTCTACTGAAATTTTACGAATGGTCAAATTTGAATCTTCTCCTACAACCTACTTACAATGCTCGGGATCAATTTTCTTTTGCCGATTACAGCGCCATCTATCACGCAACAAGAAAAGTGTTAAGTACAAAAGTTGCTTATTTTTCTCCGTAAAATAATAAAAAATGGGAGTTCCTATTTAAGATTCCAAAGTTACCTCCAGTTTACTCGCTAGGGACAAGGAAGCAAAATTGAATTTAGTATCATTGGATAGATCATTTTAAAATAATAAAAAAACGCTATTACGCTTTTTGGGGTGTTATTTTTTGAGATATTTGTCCCAAACTGGACTTTCTGGACACCCTGTATAAATTATTCATATACCATATATTGATATTAATATTGATATGGGTAATATATCTGACACTGGCAATTAATTGATTTCTCGAATTCAACGTGTGTTATATTCATGTTGCTCCATATTAATTTCACTTATCGATTTTACATTTCCATTTCTTTCGCCTCAAGTTCACATGCACTTGACGGAAAAATATAGAAGATATAAAATCAATGAGTGGAATCGAAATAGATTTTGTGATGATAAATTTGACCTTGAAGTACCAAAAGATTTTTACTTCAATCATGTCCTTTTTGTTTCCAAACTGCATTCTTGGAAAAATTTGGATTTTTTATTCAACAATTACGAGCAATATCCAAACAAACTTTTGTTGCAAAGCAATAAAAACTTAGACTTACTTTTTTCTTGGAAAAGAGGGATTAATTCACGGCTCATAGAACTTGTTAAACAAAATTTTATTCATATCTTATTGCCCGTAAACGTTTTGGACATTACTCATTGTCCTTCTTTAGTACAAAGATAAACTTAATTAATATCTAGTTCATTTAATAGTTTATCTTTGTACTGAAGAAGGACATACCAGAAAATACTAACAGCTACGAAACGCTATCAGAGATATTACAAAAATAATACAAAAAACGTTAAGCACAAATATACCCAGAACAAGACCTAAACCAACAACAAACAAAAATCACTCAAGCCAACAATGGTCGACAACAGAATGTAACATAGCTATTGCTAAACGACGTTTAGCTTTAAATAATCCCAAATCTTTATATACCGCAGAAAATTACAAAATATACAAAGCAGCTTGCAACATTGCAAGGAAAACCATAAATAAAGCCAAACAAGACAGTTGGCACAATTTCAGCGAACAACTTTACTCTAAACGACGTTAAAATGACATGGAGAATAATAAAAGCATTTCACGTAATAACAAAAACATAAGACAAAATCAATAACGATATTTTGACAGCAAAAACTTTCCTTAAACAAATAACATCTGATTACTAATGACAAAACAAAATACCCATCGATACTTCACTAAGCCCACGACACCCACCAGTAGAATCTATTAACATGAGAGAACTAGAAAACACAATAAAAACTAAAAGAAACACCTCACCCAGAATTGACAAAATAAATTATCAAATAAACAAATACCGCGCTAATGACGACAAAACAAAGTTATTAGACATATCCAAGCATTGGTGGGAAACCGGGACCATAACAGATCAAATGAAAACATTTAATATAATCCCAATTAAAACGAAGAATAAACCCGATGGTAAACCCACATCTTACAGATCAATTGCCCTTTTACCATGTATTATAAAAATACCAAACACATTTATAAAAAAACCGACTAAACTACATAATCCAGATAGATCAATTACTACCTAAAATAGTTATGGATTCCGACAACACAGAATTACAACAGATGCCATATACCACTTTATTACCAATCATAGGAATGCATATTATAAACATGAAATCACGTCAGCAGCGTTTATAGATATTCGAAGCATACGATCACGTGCACATTAGAACGCTAATCAAAATACTAGTAAAGCTGAACCACCTTTATTTATAAAATACATTCAATCATTCTTAACAAACATGATATACACCAAAACATCAAACAGTCACAAAATCACCCGAATATGTAACATTGGACTACCGTTCAATACTAAGCCCAATCCTTTTTATACACTAGCAACATACTAAATATAATACAATATGCAGACGACATAGTGATTTACACAACAACTCACAAATACACAAAAACACAACTGACCTTCACATCAACTTAGAAAAACTCAAACTTAACTTAAACTACACGAACTTGATCTAGACATAAACCCAAGCAAATGTACAATCATGCGCTTTAGCAGAAAACAAGACACACAAAAACACAAATCAGTAGAATTATACAGAACAGAAATATCAGTAACAGAAAAACACAAATTTCTCGGCATATGGCTTGACGGAAATATGAATTTCAACAAACATATAAAAAAAACAATAGATAAAGTAAACAAAGATACAAATATACTGAAAGCTATTACATCAGCAAAAAAGGCACTAAACAAAAATCCATGCTAAACATTTACAAAACGTTAACAAAACCAAAAATACATCATAGCCTACTCATATATGCAAACAGCCTGTCAACGCCACAACTGAAAAGCGTACTAACAATACAAAACAACTGCCTCAGAATATGTCTACTAGCTTTAGCTCTACTAAACACCAATTGATGCCCTATTCAGCGAATCCGGAGAACTTCCAATTCAATTACAAACAAAACTAAAAATAGTCACATACCACTCAAACAACAATTTATCAACATATAAAAAATAATTTAGAGCACTTTATAAAAAGCTGTAACCACGTTTAATAGAAAAGCAAAACAAAACTAGCCTTGCACATCATATAGAAGAAACATAAAAAGAACACAAAAGAATATATTCAGACGGATCCAAAAAATGGACTATAGCGCTGGAGCAGCTGCAAAACTCTAAACAAAGATAAGCTCTGATTTAAAAATCCAAGTTACAACTGCAGAACAAATCGGAATCTCCCTCGCTCTACACCTAATAACAAATAATCCCACAAACAACACTACAAAACACATCATTCTAACCAAATCTCTCCCCGCACTCAAAACCTTTCAAAAATCCTGCACTTCCCTCAACAAAACAAGCTTAAGCACAGAAAAAGTTAACTATAGAACATCTAAAAAACTACGGACATGATATAACACTGCAATGTATACCAAGCCACTCCAACACAAATAGAAACGATCTAGCCGCAAACATCAATATTCCCAACCAGGACTACAAACAACAACTAAAAAAAGAAATACAAGAAGATTGGACAAACAAATACAATAACACACCGCAACCGAAAAACTTATAAGAAAATCCAACAGGTAAACCATGGGTTACTAACCTTACCATATCACGAAGTGCAACAAAAAAATAATAAGATACCACGAACAGGTGACAAGTAACACACATTTAAACAGGAGGATTCGCCAAACTGCCCAACATGCAACACAGTCGAAACTATAGAACAATACAACATATCAAAATACATAACTAAAAAGCAAACGCTACTCACAAGACCCAAAAAGCAAACATTAACTGACGTATTCAAGGAAATGAAACATCATATAAATGACGTCATAAAATACATTAAAGAACTACCAGACATATAAGCTTACAAACACAGCAAATCATGGCTGCATGTCATTCGACAAAGCCGCTACATATATATTTTAATGTCGTGTATGTAGAAATTCAGAAATAAACAAAATAAAAACGGCAAGCTAACAATTAATATACGAACAACATTTAGATCCTAATGTAAATTGGAAAACATTTATGAAATCCAATTGTTCAAGTAAATGCCGTACATAGTCCAAGTGACGACGCACAATTTACTTACAAAAAATGCTGGGCGGTCCCAAGGAGAGTTCCCAACATTATAGTAATTTTAAACTCACTCACAGCGTCGTTCGCTCACTGATGTTACATAAATATCTATATTTTTATCTGACTTCAGACTACTGACCATCTCGACCGCAAAGTGATAGTATAGATGTATACACATCAACATTGTTAGGAATATCAGCATTGTCAATATTATATTGTAGCGCCAACCATTAGGTTATCCTGCCACTAAATAAAGTCCGGGACAGACGGGCGGACATTTTCTTACCCCCATTTTTTTCATTTCTTGACGTGTTGGGTCTTTTTAAAATAATTAGGCCAAAAAAGAAATTCTTCCAGGACAAAACTTTTGCCACTGCTGCTGGAAAGGTTCGTATGAAAATAGTTGTCAATAGTTGGCTCCCATTTGTAAAAACAAATTAAGGCGTTTTAGGGGAATTTTTTAATAAATCAACTCATAAATAAGTCTGAATCATATTTATATTCATTTTCTCCTAAAAAATATTTGGATGGCACGGTTCATGGTATAATATCGCAATAATTAAAACAAAAAAGGAATTATTTAAGTCAATAAAAATAAAAAACACGTTATCGGAACATTATAAATCTGGAGCGCTGGAGCGATTTTTATCACAATTGATCGTTTTTCTATAAATATTTATCTCTGTTATATATTAATTTATATGAATTTACCGCCAAAATGGTATATATTTACAAATTGCGCGATTTGGGAGATATCTCTTGGTGTTTTGAGCGAGCAACTTGCAGAATACAGGCAACCCTTCTCGTATCACGTTGCTACGCAGACCACTTTATGACGCGATTCGGGTCGCTCGCGATAGGGAAGAGTGTCTTCGCTAGAAAAATTTGTTTTTCCACCAATATGTCATCTTATTCGAGTTGTACTCGTCTGTTGTTAGGTAAGTTTACAAAACTTTAATATTCTTATTATTAGCAATAGCATTTGCCGGGAAAGGTAAATAATAAGAGAAACTACTATTAACGAACAAACTTTTTCTTTATTTTTTATAATACCCAAAAATATTTTTAAGAAAAAAATTGTTTGAATATTTATTGCTATAAAATTTACTAATAAATACGATACCAAAAAAATATTAAATAATTACCCATTGACATTGTTCTTATTATATCCCATATATGCATAAAATTCATAAAATTAGAATAATTGAGAGAAATTTGTTGTTTGTTTATTTATTTTGTAATATATCGAGTTTATTGTTGTATTTAATAGTCGTGCAAAATAAACAAATGTTGATTCATTACTTCAAAAACCTCTCCGTTTTTGGGACTTAATAATTGTTGCTACCGTATAGCAACGGACGAAATACAAACACTAACAAATAAATACATGGATGTAAAATTTACTTTAATTTTTACTTAGTTTACTAAACCAAAATTATTTATTGTTACGTTCATTTTTAATTAGTTAATTGTTAAGTAATAATAATATACTTAAATGCTGTGCACATAAGAATACCATTGTTACTCTAGAATCATATAATTAAATTAATTATTATACTATGTGTATATATAATTAATAAGTATATGTGTGAATGATCAAACAATAAATGTATTAGTTTAACATTGTGAAATTACTTTATAATAATAACTAATAATAATAGAACAAATAATCATTTTGCAAAGTCACTATATTATTCAAAAAAACTTCAATAAAACGCAGTTTCATCAACAATTGTTCAATTAAAAGTTGTTCGATTTCAAGGCTTTTTTAAAATGTGTTTAATTGCGTCTTGTTTTGTTTAGTATTACTCTAGTCATTGAGATAAGATATTATATTTAATTTATTGAGATTATTACATGATGTTTCAAAATTGTTTAAATATCAGCAATTTGGATTGATTTTCACAGTATTTCAAAATGGGTCTCCACGCAAACTTGGTAACACAAGAAGAAGTCCGAAGTTTTCTAAAGGATGTGCTTGAAGAAGAAAACTTGACCGATGGAATAATTGAGATTGATGCGGGTGCAGGTAAAGGCGATGGTTTTCTGAGCAGCATGAATAAAATTAAGGTCAGTGGCAAAGGAAAAGTACTTGCTCTTGTTATTAAATCCGCTCCGCAATCTGACAGCTTTAGAGAATTAATGCCAATAGCTGAAGTTTACAGGAGAGAAATACGTTTTTATAAATCTATTTATCCTATTTTTAAAAAGTTTCAAATGGACCACAATGTAAATAATCCATTTGATGCTGTTGTTCATTGCTACGCAACTCAATCAACTGAGTGCAGTGAGCGTATAGCTTTAGAAGATATTAAATACTCTAAAGGATATGAATTATGGGATAAAACCGTTCAAATGGATGATTTACATGTTACGGCTATACTTAAATTGTATGGAAAATTTCATGCAATTTCATTTGCTTTGTTGGATCAACAACCAGAAGTATTTCAAGAGATAAGTAGCGACTTACCCGACTTTACTATGAAGTTTTCTGATAGTTTTGTTCCCTTGTTGAACGAATCAATAGAAAAAATTAAAAATTTGTATACGAAAGATGACAAAGCAACCATTGAAGGATTGGATCGACTTAAACTAAACGTGGAGAATTTCTTCATTGAATTAACAAATCAAAAAGAAAAATATAGTGTCATCAATCATGGAGATTGTTGGTGCAATAACATGATGTTTAAGCATGAGGTTAGTAGATATATTTTTATCCAGCAAATTAACTGATAAATAAATTTAATAGGTATTTATTAATACATTTTTATTAACTTTTTTAATTATAACAACGTTTAATCTTCAAATTTAATTATTGTTCATTGATTGTAATGAGAATATTTTCTTATTTCTTGTTTGTATTTTAGCCAGGAACAAAAAAGATCGTTGATATCAAATTAATTGATTATCAATTGCTACGCAAAGCGTCACCTGTTCTGGACTTATCTTATTTTATGTACTGCAGCGCAGGAAAAAATATACATTGCAATTTGGAAAAATACTTAAATATCTATTATGAAAGTCTTAGGAACCATATGAAGGCCTTAGGTAGTGAAGCAGAGAAGATGTATCCACGGAACGCATTGACAAATGATTGGAAAAAGTATTCTGTATTTGGTTACTTAATGGCAAATACTATTATCAGAATAGTGCTTATGGAAAACGACGAAGTAAAAGATATTACAGATATAACAGATAATAATATGAGTATGACGGAAGCATTTCAATGCAATATTAAAAATCAAGATCTTGTCAATCAAAGATTGCGCGAACTTACTGATCATTTTGTTTCAAACGGTTTCTTTTAATTTAGGTTAAATAAATAAAATAAAATGACATTATACTATCTTTTAATTATTATTTTTATTTCAAATATCAAGGTAGAAAGTACTACTTTGCTGGACGAGTCTAAAAGTTCCGAGACGAGCTTGCGAAGCGAGCAAGACAAGCATCAGGCGAGGACAGCTAAGAGTATTTTGGCCGTGGTGTACACAACATTTTTTAGGCAACTACAGTTCAGACTATTAAGCATAGTATAAAATATAATTTACATATAATAAATTATAAGTATATTTGACAGGACAACCTAATCGGTGGCGCTATTGTGAACTAATAAAGGGAAGAACTATACTGTTGTCTAAATAACTTCATTGTATTTACTGACAATACTGACATTCTAAAGAATATTTATGTGTAAACATCTATGCTATCGCTCTGCGACCAGGGTTTGTTTGAGAATCATCAACATTATCTGTGACTTTAGCATCACAGTCCCCGTGAGTGGTCTGAAATCACATACAGATGTATATTTTAGTGAGTAAGTGAGTAAGTGAAATAACTGTAATGTGGAAAATTTTCCTTGGGACTGCCGCACATTTTTGATTGTATACAATGAGCGTTTAAAAGTGTGCCCAAATTTAAAACTTGTTTTTTATATAATTTTTGGAAAATTATTTTTACAATGTGTCAATATCCACTTAGCTTCTTTCAATATGCCTAGTGATTTATACTTAATCAAAAAATGTGTAAAAGTGTTGTGTTATTAAATATACACAATACCAAAAAAGATTTAAAGTTGAATTTTAATTTTTTTGGTTTTTGCATACTATGGATTAATTTCAAATTTCAAATTTTTATTTACGATATCTTCAAACACTTGTAATTAAAAGAAATAGTGTTGGAAATAATAATAATAATAGTAACAATCTTATATTTTTTCACAAAGTTTATCTTTTGTAGAAGGTGCTTTTTTAGAGAAACAAATTTTAATGATATTTGAAAGCACTTTGTATGGCTTGTGGAAACTCTAATTTAAGTTTCTAAATGATCTTCACAAAACAAACACATTTTCCGTCGGGCTTTAAAAATTTCTTTGCTCTATAATTTATTTTATGCCCGCAATACTATTTGTATACCGTTTGTTCACGGGGTTTTCACATAGTTCAAGTGTTCGGCTCTACTCGGCCGTGGTAGGGGACCGACTGACTCTTGTCTCGCGACATATTTAAATGTCCCAAAAATATTGTAATAAATTGATAGGATTATTGTTCAAGTTATTTAATATAAAATCATCTTCTAAACTAAAATAAAAAATCTAATATTTAAAAAAAAAAAAATTTAAAAATACTTTAAATTTATTAAAAAATCTTCAACACAACAGGCAACTCTACCAAATAAAATGTTTTAAAATAAAATATTTCTCTAAACTAAAATTTAAAATCTAAATTATTTATAAAATTTTAAAAATACTCTTTATATTACAATAGGTTTTCAAAAGTACCCCGATTTTGAGCGAAACAATAACCCAATTGGTCATAAAATGATAAACAAACTTTGTTCAGCATATAAGGAGTAATTGCACGAAATTGACCCTCGATATTTCCTCGTTCGGATTATTTGCTCTTTCATTTTGATGTCCTTATAATTTAGAATTTAGATTTAACGTATATATAAGAAAAAAATGTTAGGGCCAAGTCTGGCGATCTCGCTGGCCAGCGAATTGTACCGCTATTCGATATCATTCTTTGGGGGAATACGTTGTGTAAATAGTCCTTTACTATTTTACAGTTATCAGCAGGACAGCCATCTTGTTGGAACCAAATATTATCAAAATTCTCACATAGATTTTTTTGTGTAGGTACAATTTGATTTTGAAAAAGATTCAAATAAGTTGCTCCTCTTAAATTTTCATCGATAAAAAAGGTCCAATGATGTTATTTCTAAAATACCGGCCAAACATTCACTTTTTCGGATACTGTGTCTTTAAATTTAATTGTCGATATTCATTTTCAATAGATCATTAGTGAAGAATAGACGGATTATGTTTGCATTGTAACGGAAACGAGGATTTGTCAGTAAACACGATGTTTTCTGTAAAATTGTTATCTGCATTTGCACATTCTATTACTGTCTCACAAAATTCCATTATACGATAGTGGTCTTCAGGGAAAATTTCCTTGGTTTGATAATTATAGGAACGATAGTTGTGCTTTTTTAGAATCTTGCGAACTTTACCTACACTGATATTAGTTTCTACTGAAATTTTACGAATGGACAAATTTGAATCTTCTCCGATCATTGAACACACTATTATTTCCTGCCTTTTGGCATCTTCACTTATTGTGTATGTTTTATGGCATTTACAACCTGCAATGCACTCTTTCTTCTTAAAATTTGCAAATATTGCTGCTATAGTTGACACGGAAGGTATCTGTCTATCGAGATATTTTACAGAAAATAAATATCTGGCGCAATGAATGGTCTGAAAATATAATGAGATCATTTCAATTTTTTCATTAAGTGTGTACGTTATTATTTGTTATTGTTTACTGTTAAATATTATTTTTTTTGCCAGTTTTTATTCATTTTATTTTCCTTTGCAAAGGAGAAGACGGCAAAAAACAAAAAAGCAAACTGGAAAAAAACGAGAAAAGAAAAGCGACTTGAATGGTCCAAAAAGTAATTGCTGCTTTGCGAAAATGTGAGCAAGAAAGAGGGCGGCGGCAAAACAAAAAAGAAAAATGTCGATGTTAAATATTATGACTGAGCAAGTTATTGTTTTCACGCCGCAGTCTGCATGAGTATAATAGCACTTGGGCCTGGCGGCTTGACTTTGCCGGTCTCCTCTCTAGGCCGAATCGGGCCGAACGCTTG
>JARJEC010128533.1:0-13970 GCA_030264575.1 Tachinus sp. AB-2021
GATGAGATGGATCGATGACATCAAGACCATAGCAGGAAAAAAGTGGATAAGAACAGCTAGAAATAGAAAAACATGGAAGGAAATGGAAGAGGCCTATATCCAACATTGGACAAACTAACGGCTAAAGAAGAAGAAGAAGAAGATGCGATTTTTTGCATCATGATAATGCACCAGATCACTCATCGTTGCTTGTTCGTGTTTTATTGGCCAAAAACTACAAAGTAATTACGTCTCAGGTACCGTAGTAACCGGATTTGGCTCACTGCAACTACTTCCTGTTACCAAAACTAAAAACACCCCTGAAAGAAAGGCAACCATTAAGAAGATAAAGACCATACCAAAAGCATCTATCAGACATGCTTCAACCATTGGAATAAGCGTTGGCACAAGTGAATTATGAATTGAAATATCTGAAGAGGATAACTTTGAAGGGGACAATATAGCTATTGATAAATAAATAAATATTGTTTAAGATAAATAAAATGTCACCTTTTTAATTGGACAAACTTGTAAAAACCTACTATAGTATTTTATCCATAAAATTTTAATTAAATGTACTTACTACCACATATTTTTGTATATTTCTTCGACTATTTTTTCCCATTTCTAGGCAAGCAAGACATTATTACACAATATCAACAATATCAAAACGCGTTCGACTTCTGAGAGTGACTGTCGACTTTAAGTTTACAGACGCTCTCCGAGAGTTGCTCTCAGAAGCGTGTCCACTGGAGAAGTTCTCGACAGCTATTCTCAAGAGCCATTTCTCGCTTGTGAACACGTAGAATAACACAATATTTTAAAATGTAGTGAAAAAATTGAAAATATTTATTACATACGTGTAGAATGGAGTATATGGGGTGTTAGTTTAATGCAGACATAAAAAAATAAAATTATCACGTAAAGAAAACGGCACAGGAGGATCACGAGGTCCACAAATTTGCTCAACGTTCCGCGAAACCCTAACCTAGCACAGTGTCCACAAATCAAAATATGTCACCTAATTTCGTTTATATAAAAAATAAATTTATTTCAATTTTATTTTTTCTATATTACTGATTCATTGTGTAAATTTATTTATAAAATTACTTAAGAGAAAATCGAGGATTAATAATAGCATTAAAAATTTTACATAAATGCATATCTATGATCTAATGACAATATACTTAAAAATGTTGAATAATTTAATAATCTAGTAGTCATTTCTTAGAATCCAAAGGGTATTCTCATAAATAACGAGTTCAATGTCAAAGATAACTTTTTTTATGGTGGCCCTAGAAAGGGAAGGATTGGGTCGCATGGGCGTCGATAAAATATTACGAAAGGTCACGACCCCTACTTATGTATTATTCCATGAGATGTATAATATTTATGTATTTTCTAACAATGCGTAATAATGTATTAGATTATGTGTTGTGGATTTTATAAGCAGAAACCACCTAGGGCGCGAACATTTCGCACAAATTGTTATTTGTAATCCCTTGGCGAATTTAACGTAACGCCCGTGCTTGGGAGGCGACACATGCGTTCGGTGCGCATGGCACATTCCGTCAGTGCCAAGCGCCAGTCGGATGTGTACTCCCCTCTTGGCTAGTCTCGCTATCTGTCAGTTTACTTGTGTTATGTGAATATTTCTAATAAACGTGTCAGTTTTCTAAGAAACGGCTCTGTTCCTGTATTTGTTAAACCCAGCACCGATCAATTAACAACAAAACGTAAGTAGATTTTAAATACATTATGAACTCTAGCGGTCCACCATAACCCGGCACTGCCCTACGCGATTTGCTATTTCCGTGGGTACAAAACATAATTGAGCTATCAATCTCTTCAGATTAGATTGAATTCTCATATTGTGTTGCAATTTCAGGTATTGCAACATTTCTTGTGCGATTTTAGGTCTTTGCCCGCTCTGCTACAATTATTGATTTTCGTCGCGGGCCTGACAATGTAGAGTACACTCACCTTAAAAAACCACGGGCTTGCCGCTCTTCCCTTGTTGCTATTTGAGCGCAAAACTTGGTTATTGCGTTTTAATTATTCACAAATGTAAATAAATAACCGATTGTCTATGTGTATAGTTTCTGTGGCCATGTTGGGGGTGGTTCATTTGCAGCGGTGGTTACAGCGCAACAAGGGGATTTCACATAGCCGGGCATTGATTTTGAATCATTGAACCTGAACTGCATGTGCGAAAAATTTCCATTAATTCGCTAACCATAGTAATTCTTTTATGAATGATTTTTGTTAATTATAAGAATGACGTTATAATTACTAATTAACTGATTAGTAATTATCAGTTTTTATTAGCAATGATTAAGGCAGGTTAAATAAGTTATATAATTAATTATTGACATTTTTTAGCCCAAATTATAAAATTAAATCAAATAGCAATTCAATTGCTAACAGAATATCAGGGATTTCCGACAAGGGTGGATCTGAATTAAGGTGGAGGGGTTAATTTTCTACTTGAAATGATGAGTAATATAGTATCGATGTCTCTAAAATTTGAACCGGAAATGAGTGACTAACATTTATTTTTTAATTTACATAGCAGAAGGTAGACAAATCACGTCATTTAAATGCAAAGTGCAATTTCATATTTGCAATTCCGTGAAATGTTTCAAGCTCAGAAATTGTCTGCACATTAAGGAATGTGTTAAGAAGTTGGTTTAGTTTTATATTAATTGTTCCGTATTTAATTCCAAATTAAATCAATTTTATTTTGCCATATGGTTTTAAAAACAAGGAGGCGTGTCTTATATTACGACGAGTAATTTAAATAAAAATGATTCAATCAAATAATTATTTCTTATTCGAAATGTAAACTATTAGTTGTAGGTTCTGTTTGAGCTACACTTACTTGTAACGTATTTATAAATAATTAACACAATTATTGTTGTGATAATTTAGATTTTAATTTTTCTATTTAATATTATATTTTATTTAAATTAATAATGAAAATTGAATTTGTATCCAAATTTAAGTATAGCGACGTATCCGGCAGTTCATTCAATTTATTTTTAGCTTACTATTCCTTTAATTTGTTATTTTTTATCTTAATTTTTTGCCTGCTATTGTTTTTCTAATTAATATTTCTGTTTATATTAGTTTGTTTATTTTTTGTTTCATTTATCAGTTTTTTTTTGTTTTTATTTGGCCTTTTCAATCAGCATTTTTCGACAATATATAATGTTTATTTTAATCCTTTTTTTGCCGATAATTTTAGATTTTTTCGCAATCATTATTTATATATTTTGTCGCTTTGTCTATTTTATTCTAATTGTTTTAATAAAGGTTAGTAATTTTTAATTTAGGCTTCATTTTGATATGTTAGACGCAAAGATTGGTACTTGGAATAAAAAAGAATGTTTGGCAAGGGGTTTGAGTTGAAAGAAAATGAGCGAAAGCAAAATTGATTTATGTGTGCCAACAAAGAGGTAGAAGAACCTGTGGGCGAGCATATATGATTGGACCAAATTCTATGCTTCAAGCAGTGTGCAAAGAAGTATGAATTTATCTTACCCAAAATTTTATGGACACAATATGTCTTGTCAATAATGAGAATTTGGAGTTTGAATCTGAATAAAATAAAATCTTGAGTGTAAGTGAATCTTACGAATGAATAATTCTAATGGTTGATTTTGATCGGGATGTGCATGCCGATAAAATGAGCGAAACTGGAAGCTTACACTAATTCACATGTACACCCGTACACCATACGGGCGCTCAAATTCTATAATAGTCCTTAGTCCATGATGTAAGATTGAGAGGTTTAATTAGGGATACTAGCAGCTAATCAGGAACGAATCAATATCTTGTCATATCAAATAATACGTTGGTCGTTAATTAGAAAAAGCGAAAGAAATTTAAATATTTATGGCCGAAGGTTGAACTTATTCAAAGGTGTTGTAGAAAAATATTAAAGCCTGGGGTGCATACAAAATGACGGTAGTTAGGAACATAGAAAGATGCAGGATGAAATGAACAGATAAAAGGAGCCGGAAATGATATGAAAGAAACACAAAAGTGGATTGCAGAGAAAACAAGATGAAGAAAAGTAGCTTAAAAGTGTGTAGTAAACATTGAATATAATTTGAATTTGCGGTCGCGGGTTGGGACGCAGAAAAAAATTTGACTGATTGGTATTTTACCGGTATTAAGGCAGAGTCCATGAAGAGCAAATTCACTATATATCCACATTGGCGCTGCATTACAGGACTCCAGCCAAAATTTTGTTATTTTTTGCTTATTTGTTAAGATAATTAAAAAAATATTTTACAATATTTTTTAAAGAAGCTATTATGCACCTCGGCACGAAAAGATTTTTTGAAATTTTATTTTATAATTAATTAATCAATAATTATTTCTTTGAAAATCCTCTGTGGCGCGATTCATAATATAAATATAAAATTAATTTCTTCATTTTTTTTTTCTAAAATGCATTTTAAAGGTACTTTTACTTTAATTTAGCTTAACATGCATGCACAACGCCCTTAAATGATGTTTTGCGATTTATTATAGAAAATGTGCAAGATTAAAAAAAAGCAAAAATCTAAACTTTGTCGTATTCAAACGTTAATTAGTCTTGTGCTTTATTTATTAGGTTTATCTATGTACAACTTATAGTCCGTTAGACGCCGCCTGGTCAGTTAAGGGTTAATGGTATATAATAATCATTTTATATATAATTAATTACAATCTGAAAGGTGTATAGTTTTTATGTGCATACTCAACTTTATGACTTAATAAATGTTGTAATCTGATATGAGTTATCATCGCTTTTTCATCATCGATATCCTGCGCTAACCTTGCAGGTATTTTGTCAAAAGCAGCAGAACAAACGGCCATTAGAGCCCAAATAACTTGTAAAAAAACAGCAACAAATCCCAATCTGACGGCTGCAAATTCGAAATATACTCCTTTCCGTTGATATTTTTGATGTTCATTGTAATTGAATCTGATGCCTCTATAAATGCAAGTTTCCAACGGACCAATCTCAACTAACAAGTCGCTTATGTTTGTTTTATAATCGGAAATGAGAAATACAGACATGGTTAAATTTAAATAACCTTTCAATGAACCATAATTGTGAAAATAAAATAATTTTGGCACGGCTCCCGAAGTAAAAGCTATGATAAACCCATTGGTGATGCAACCCACAAAAGTGGTAAATTTTAAAACTGTATTCCAAGCCCCAATGCCTGGCAGCCGTCTATGTGGTGGTCTGCGAAATTTTTGCACCAAAGCAGTGGCTTCCAATCGGACATCGAATAAATTTTTTATTAATGCAAATAAAGGAGCTAAAGGCAATGCGGCTGCAAATAATGTAATGAAGCCATATTGTATAACTTTTTCTAAATAATATGAAAGCAGAAAAAGGTGACCGCAGTCTTTTCTTTTCTGATCTGTTTCATACAGCGGTATTGATTCGTGGGAGATGAATTTGGCGTCTTTTTTCCTGGTCGCAGCATACACAATTACACGCACAATTAATTTATTGCAAACCAAAAGGATTAATACTTGTATGCTTAAACTACTCAGACATCCTGCTGGATGGCAATGGTCATTTTCGAGGCTGGTGAATAAATAATCAGTGCCTACTTTTCCAGGATGTGTTACTAGCTTTCCTTTAAAAAATGTTAAATATATCAGAGGAATATAATTATTCATAAATGCCAACCAGTAAGAATTGTAAGCACAGGAATCATAAAATCCTACGGTTGTTCTGGGATTTTCTTTAATAGCTAATTTAACAGCAAGTTTTTTGTAATATGGAGCAAACACTTCAATGATAACAACGGTGATAAAAGCCCCCAATGATTCAGACACCAATGTTAAATTATTGGTCAAGAGTTCAATTCCACTTTTGTAAATAATGCGCTGTATCCAGTGTCTGATAAACACGGTAAACATTACCAAAAATACTAGAAAAAGAGTAATGGCAACAAAACAAACTGCTATAAGTGCATGGCAATATATCATAGTTCTCATGGGAACATAGGGTTCAATTTCACCGGTGATTGCAGATTTTCTCCGATAGGAAGTATGCTGTGCATATTTCAGCCTCAATTGCGTGCCACTATCTACGCGAACTAAATTCCAAGCAAAATTCAGCTCTTTTTCCCTTCTCTTCCAAAGTTCTACAAAACACAAAGCCCAAAATGACATCAAAATGGCAAACAGCATCGAAGAAACATTATCAAAGAGAATGTGCACTGTGGTAAAACTACAATACAAATTTAATTTTCTAAAGCCGCAAAAATGGGGACTCAAACATTGCGTGCAAACATATTCATTGCTATTACAAATATCCTTGGTAATGCTTCCATCTACATCACCCGTGGCTATATTAAACAAAAAAACTGAAACACCAACAGCGGCTGCCGGTATCAGCATTTTCGTGTAGAAATCGAGGAAAGCAAAATAGAAAGCTATTTCCGGTCCGTAATATTTGCGAATTAAATTTATAGGCTGGTTCTTTAAAATGCAGGCAAAATTGGCCCAATACTTATTCAATAATTGGAAATCGCTCAGGTATCCATCATTTTTCCAAAAATGGCTGCTATCATGTAAAGGATAGGCCGTATCTATTAAACCCGTAAGTTTTAAATTATCCAAACCAATTTCAAATTCTTCATCGCCAAATCTGGTCAAGGTTAAAAGTTTTCTGAGCAGCAATGATCTTTCACTGCTTGTAAGGCTTTGCGGTAAATTTGCCGATAAAGTTTGCGGCGCTCTTTCTTTTAACGATTCATTTAAATCAAAATCGGTGACTGGTGTCTGTAACATTTTTATTTTCCACTCGTTGAATCCCACTATATGTCGACGTGAATCGCATTGCAAGATCACAGTATGCACGTTGGATAAATGAACCAAGACGTCTGTGGGTGCGTGCAGTTTCACGTAATTTAAATTACTGTCGTAAATTCCCTGCTTGATTTCAAAGGCTATTCCGTTCTTGGCCAAATTTTCTAAATATGTTGTCAGTTTTGTTATATCTTCTTTCGTTTTTAGTTTGTTGCATACCAATATAAAATCTATTTTGCGTTTGTCGTCTGCGAAATACGCCGATTGTGAATATACTTGATTATTTTCGTCTAAAACATTATTCATGGTTAAAGCGAAATATTCTAAAGTAATGTCAGAATATTAGAATATTGACATTTGTATTGTATTGATTAGTATTTTTATTTATGTTTAATTTTGTTGGTTAATTATGTTCTTATTTGCACCTTAAAACTCTAATTTTGCAAAAATTGAGCGTTATATTCATTTGTATAACACTTTACGACCAATTGCTTTGAATTAGTTAACAATCCAACTGAGAACACTTTTAATTTTACTTCAGCTTAAAGTGTTTTTTTTAAATTTTGCTCTCTACCATAAAAATGTTTAGTTCAAAGATTTTTTAAATATTTTTTCACATTTCTTATTATTTTAATTAATATTTTTACATCTTTAATATTCCATGTTACTTTTTCGCATTTCTTGCATAAGGGCAGGCGCTTTGGTCAGCTCCGCGCTTGGTCATCCCACATTTTGGATACCCCGCTCTTTGGACAGCCGGACAACGCGACGCCAAGCTTGAAACTCGTTGTATTCTGATTTTTGTACTGGACTAGTCAATAGCACCATACAACCAGAATAAAATGTGATGTTACCGGGCAAAAGTAGTATATCTAACTGCGCAAAATATACTTATACTATAACATTCGGCCACCAAAGGCGCAGACTAGTAAAATCATGTACGAACTAGTTAATCACCTGCTGTGATTGTAGAAATTACTCTTCTTGCCCAACCAAGCGCCTAAGAAGCAAAAGTAGCAGCGGTCGGAAATTTTTGTACCGTTTAAGTAATACTTAACAGTATCTTGAATTTAAAAATTAATTTGTAAAAAACAAAAAATTATTCATACAATTTTTTTTAACTACATGTCCTATTTGAATGATGAGCACATAATTTCTTGATATATTTATAATAAACTTAATTTAAATACTAACTACCTTCGGCCTCGGTGGCGTAGCCGTTGACAGATCGCGTACTATTCGGGAGATTTTAATAACATAAAAATTGTTACTGTGTTAATGATCTACGTTATCGGTGCAAAAAATAAATAAATTCAATTCAACTAATTTTGAAGTTACGTTTATTTTAAAATTAAAATATTATTTATTTTTACAAGAAAAAAAATATTTATAAAAAATAAACTGTTTTTTACTTTGTTCAATAGTTTCATTTCTGCGGAGACCAAACCGCAATTGGGATTAAAATTAACATTTTGTAACTTTTAGAAATAATATGAATAACTCAAATTTTCATTTACATATTAGAGTCTAATATACATAAAAAGCGAACTTACATTTATTTCATACCATGCGCTGTTTTGGAAAAAAGAAAATATAGAGAAAACATAACGTTGCCCACACATAAGAGGAGCGGCAGGCAGCGCAGCAGCGACTAGAAAAATGAAAAAGAAACTGTGCATACAGAGAATAAACTGAATACAAAAAAACTAAGAGGAGCAATTAGGAATGAAAGAATTAAAGAGGATGAAGAATAATTTTGAAAGAAATATACATTATTTTGGAAGTGAGTAAAGATAGCGAATTAAGCGGGGCAAGAAAAAGGTTGAGGTATTCAGAATGACCGCCGAGAAATTATCTTAAATGAGGACGGTATTAGAGCGCCGGAGAGAATATTTTGAACGATTTTATGAGGGCAGCGTACATTATGTAGTAGATACAAAAGAGAATTGGGAAATGGTGGATAGTATAACCCAGGATGGAGTGATATGAGCTATATGCGTTAAGAAATTGTATAACCTTGCATATGGATAGGATTTCGGGTGAAATGTTATAGTATGGGGGCATGTCATTTATTGATTAATTAAATCAATTGAGCTATTTAATTTATGCTTTATAAAGGCTAATGTGTTAAATGAGTGGGAGGATGCTGTGATTGTTCCGTTGTACAAAAGTAAAAAGCCAGTAAGAGTTAATGTAAGAGTTATTTATTTTTTAAAATAATTAGTTTGGTAGTGAGTAGTCCAGGAAAGGTGTAAGGAAGGAAAATTATTGAAAAAGTGCCTTGAAAAAGCGACTAAGTATATGTGGGGCGCGCAGTGCAGTTTTATGCCAGTTTGGACCTGCATTGATGAATTTTTGAAGGAGACATTGTACTGTGGGTTTATTGATCTATAACAAGCATATGAACAGATATTTGCTATGGATTATTTTAAAAGAGTATAGGAGTGGTGCATGTGCAATTTCAGTATAAATGTGGTAAAAACTTCAGGTCTTTAATAAGCATAAAGTAGACAGTGATGGTAGAATCAGTTTGAAAGGATGAATGTATGGAGAAGGTGAATGCTTCTGTTTGAGAAGAATATTTAATGGCAATATCGATGCAGAAATTGAAAGACGAGTAAATGCTTAAAGTAGGTGGAAGCATGTGTATGATTGCAAATAATGCAACAGTATTGCCCAAGGTGACAATGATGGCAATATATAAAATTGTTACAATACTAGCTGTACGGATCTGAAACATGAGTATGTTACAAAATTGCAAAAGTACTTGCTTATATGGAAAAACTAGTATGGGCAATATTAGAAATAAGTGGAGATAATGAACGAAAGTCTATATTTAGGTGTTATAATTCGGGCGATATTTTTACACCGTTTTTAGCTATATTTTATGACGTACTGTTCACTGAGCATTGACACATTTCTATTACTCATTTCATTCATTCGTTACATTTATACGTAAACATGTGAATTGACGCCATGGTTTTTCATCACTGTTTTGCTTAATTATGTATTTTATTTGGTAATTCATTATACATGCGCATATCAAATATTTCTAATTGAAAATTTACATATACAGTCTCATTTGAACAATATAAATGCATTTGTGGTTCAATTAATTTTTCATATTCATTTCAATTTATGTGATTAAAAGGAAGAGTAAACTCTGTCACTAAATTGAGACTTGTTGTTACTATTTCAAAATTGCATATGAAAATTTGCTTCGTGTTTGGAGTTTTTATTTATACTTTGACAAGCATTGTTTACAATGTGATTATCTTACGACTTTGCTTATGATAATATAACGTAGAAAATCACAGCGACGTTTGAAATACAATATTGATTATTGATTACATATGGACGACGCTGTATCATATAGTGTAATAAACATAGTTTTAGATGTTTTAATTGGGTATTTTTAAAAGTAGTTTTGGCCAGGTTGTTAACCGTGTGGTGGGCTTTGCGTTCCAAATTACCTTACCCAGACCACTTTCTGAGGTTGCACCCTCAGAAAGTGGTCTTGCTAGTAGCCTTGCTTTGCGAATCATTGTCTTGATTATTTTCTTCCTCTGACACAAATTGCTACCAACGCTTACTAGTTACGGTTGACAATAAACTGAAGACGTCTGCGTATCCTCATGTTATGGCTCAAAATATATACAAGTTTATGGCAACCTTGTTTATAAGATTTGTTTTTAACAATTCGTTTGGACTAGAATAGTAAAGAAGAAACTGGGGAGTAATCTATTTACCATTAAACGATTAGCAATAGATTTTACTGTCCACACACTAAATTTGTATATTCACACATGTTTAGTTATTAAACTACTCGCTACTGTATTAAATTACTTGCCATTATGTGAATACTTAAGAGCGTATCTTTGGACAATTTTAATTTGAAAATGCCTTATACGTCTTTGACTAAAACTCAAAAGTTAAAGAGTTATTGGCAATTTTAAATTAAACTGTAAATCAATCTGGTAGGCTATCCAATTGTTTTGTCATGATGACATGACACATGGTTATAGTTTGACGTTATAATTTAAGGATTAATTTAATATGGCTACGTTTTCAAATCACGAATATACCGGCATTCACTTTATTTACGGAAATGCAAGAGCAGTGCTTGAATATCAGCTAAGATTACCTGATGGAAGGAAATCTAATAAAGAACTGTTTGTAAATGTGCATCGTCATTTGACAGAAAACAGTAATTTTTCTGAACCTACTGCAGTACGTCACGGAGATCAAGAACTTTCGAAGAAGAAGCATGGTCGAAAATAGTCCCTTTATTAGTGTACTAAGAATAGCTAATCGTGTCGAACGAAAGTGTGGAGAAAATTATACAATTTTGGTTTGTACACGTATCGCATATAATAAACATCTTCAACATTTACAACCGATAAACTTTGCAAGCTTGTAATGACGTTCAGCGTTGGCTGATTGATTACCAACATTTTCCTGGACGAATCATGTTTACGGATGAAACCACGTGTAATGGGATTACCTATATCAGTGCACATTTAAGGACACTTCAGAATTCTTTCGAAACTAGGGAAACTCATTTTAAACATCGCTTTTCCATGAACATTTGCTGTAGTGTTTTTAATAATCTTTGCCATTCATATTTCAAGAATGTTTAACATCTTTTTTTGCAAATTGAATGAGTTGCCAGGATTAATGAAGGATGTTCCACTTCAGAATGGATTTGACGTGTTTTTCAACATAATTGCGCTCTACTTCATTTTGGTGTAAATGTGAGAGAATATTTAAATAACTACTTTGATATCAGGTTTATTTGAAGAGGAGGTCCACTTATCTAGCCTCTGAGGTGACTAGACCTAACCTAACTATCATAACTATTGCCTTTGGTGGTACATGAAAAATCTAGTGTATCAAATAAACCACAAACCATAGATGAGCTAGTTCGAATTAATATAACTGCAGCTGCATCCATAAGAAACGACCCAGATATACTTTAGAGAAATACGTCTTCAATTATTAGAAGAGAAGAAAGTGTTGCCAACAGCGAGGGACATTTTTAATCAAAATTTTAATTAAATTTGGGTTAGCAATATAGAATAATTTTTAATTAATAAAACATTACTATGTACATTATTCGTTAAATTTAAAATTGCTTATAACTTTTGAGTTTTGGACAAAAGTGTATAAGGCATTTTCGACTTAAAATTGTCCAAAAATACCTTCTTAAGCTTGGGTCATCAAGTTACCCTGTATAGGGATTTCAAAAATTAATAATATAAAAAATATACAGAGTATTTCAGTTCACATAGTAAAATTGATATAATAAAAAACTATTAAGTAGTAAAGCAACTTCAATATTGCTTGATCGTTCAAAATAATCGAGTTATAGCTTAGGACGATTAAAAAACACGCTGTATATATATACATATATCTAAAATTACGTTCCAAATAAGATGGCGAAGTTTTTTACATATACCGTTATAAATCACCCAGCATATTGTTGAAATTCTACGTTTGTATTTGAAAAAAGTTTATCAAATATTTCAAAAATTTAAAGTTGAAAAAAATACTGACTACAGCATTGGCATTTGCGTAAAAAAGTGCTTTTTGGCTTTGATAACTTGATCATTAGCCAACTACAATGTATTTTTCTATTATTAGAATTTCTTAATAAATAGAACGACCACTAAACGCCTTACCCGGAAATCGAACCCGGAACCTCTAGCATCTTAAACAGTTTCTCAACCATCTACGACACCGAGGTTAGCTTAAAAGGTGTTTTTAAGATGTGTTCGTCTTGTTTTTATAACTTAAGAATATTTCTTAATTTCCGATCTAATAGAAGTCGTAATAGAAAACGGCCGATTTTGAAAAAATGCGGGTTTCTTGGAAACGAAAAATTATAGAAAAATCAAAATTTATTTAGCATTTTTAGTTTGCCGTGTATTGCAATATCTAGAGTACGTTGAAGACGTGCTGTGTTGCTAGGTACACGATGAAAGGTCGCACAACTCGAAATACGTGTTTGTATTACAGCCATTAGGATCTTGGAAGTGATAATTCTTCTATATTACGAAGATTTTTGGCATTACAATAATTTTGTTTAAAATTTCCGATTAAAAAAATAGTAGCTGGTTAATCACTCAAATCTGATCTGATCTGATATCGGCAGTGGCAATGATCTCACCTAATAAATATTTACTTCTGTATTTATTGCTGAAAATAAATATGATTAACGAAATGAGTATTCACAAAGATAATAAATAATTAAGTTCATACCATACATCCTGGCACTTTTATTATATCAAATGAGATAATTTTTTATCAAGACGAACTTCATGATGCATGCACTAATTATTATTATTTAATTATGTTTTTTTTACAATTATATTATTATTATTATTATTATTATACCGAGGATAGCTTTAATAATATTTATAAGGACTTCACCACAATAAATTTAATTTTATTAAAGGTTAATTAAGTATTTTAATTCAAAATTGGGAGGAATAATTTTGTTTGTGTGTTAAATCCCGGATAAAATATCGCATTTGTCTTGCTCACAATGGAATAATTAACTTGGATCATTATTGGGTGTATCCCTCTCTTTCTTCGCTCAAGTATAAACATCAACATCTCTAATTATAGTATGCATTATGAGTTCATTAAATAGTATACTATTGTTTACTTCTGCTGTGGTAATGATTGATTATAGAAGGATTTTATAACATCTGGAAATTTTGTAGCAAACTTTGATATATTCTACAATAACATATTTTTAGACGCAAACAATTAAATTACAGTTACTGCATATTTTAATTACTCAATTATTTTCTAATACTAATAATAGACAGCTTCTACCGTCTTCTGACAGCTTACGGTAAATGGTAGTGGTAAACCTTACAATCTATTATCCAAACCTTAATGTCTGAGCAATTATTTTCTAAGGCTTGTCTGACACAGGATTGACTTTTTAGTACAATAATAGGGCGGTGACTTAGTCAATTCGGTCCGATTTAGTCAATTCTCAACCAAGAAAATAGAACTCGTTCTAATTTCTTAGATGAGTGTGACTAAATGTGCGCTGAAGAGTTGCAAGTAGAATACAATTTAGAATACAACGCGTTTATATACAACTCGGATATTAGAAATTTCATATTCATTGACCGAATGATTGAATA
>JARJEC010128535.1:0-16073 GCA_030264575.1 Tachinus sp. AB-2021
ACATCGTATAACGTTCTGGAGACCACGCGAAACAAAACGAACCACAGGAAGGCCCCAGATGAGATGGATCGATGACATCAAGACCATAGCAGGAAAAAAGTAGATGAGAACAGCTAGAAATAGAAAAAGATGGAAGGAAATGGAAGAGGCCTATATCCAACATTGGACAAACTAAAGACTAAAGAAGAAAGTAGAATTTAAATTATATTTGATACTGTTTGAATAACAACTAAAGTGCACTTGAAAAAGGTGTGGAACCATTTTTTTTCACAACAATTTGCATATGTAATCATTTCAAAAGCAATTTTAAATATAGAAATATTCAAAGAAAAATGCTCATACTCTTAAGATAAAATATTAGAATAACACCTGGTTAATATGTGTTTTGAATGTATTTCTATTCTATAACAAGTGATAGAATAAATATTTCTTAATTATGCTCAACAAAATACATAGATTGTCATGAATTTAAAAACTGTCAGTGTCAGATGTAAGTTGTTTAAAAAGAAGTTTTAATTTAAATAAATAAAATATTGTATTTACAAATGATCGTGGAGAAAAGAGAGTCTGTTACTCTGTTGGAATAAAATTTCGATCTACTTGTTGTTACTTACGCTTGCTAACGCTTGCGTTCGGAATTTTTGTATCGAATTTTCATTCTAATCTCGTTTTTTAGGATTTTAAAGCAATAATGAATATGTGTACTATTAACATTTTTTATTGTAAAAATCAATAAGAGAATTTTCAAATACACTATACTAACATTATACTTTTGAATACTTTATTAAAAAAAATAATGTGATATTTTTTTAGTGTTTATATTTTTAAAGCAATCCATTATAGATATATTCAAAAATATTAAAATGCCAAAAGTTGTTTTCAAAATAATCTTATTTTTATTTTTATGTTTAATTATTTAATTAATATAATTAAATTATTTTAATTAAAAATAATTGTTTATAATTTTTCAAAAAGTTGTAATGTAAAAAGTCTTATTTTAACAATACAATATGTACTTTTAGATATCGATAAGAACAATCGATATTATTTAGACCTTTTATATGAAATCCCCAAGGTACCAGGTATTGTACAAAGGGCTAAAATGTGTATACAAATCTAATTACAAGCAGCAAATGTCCATTAAGTACATACTTAATTAAATCTGGTTTTAGTCTCTGGTGGTATTTAACAGTACAGTGTATTGATTACAAAGTAATGAACTTGAATTATTAGATTATTATTAGCCCAATCCATAAAATGTTATCTTTTAAGTTAATATTTAGTTTTTTACTTTTAAATTAATATATTAGAATTTAGTGTACCAATGTCAACTAAATGAAGTATGAAAGATTTTAAATAACTTAAAGATGAATGTTACGTTTATTAAATATGCTGTTATTGATAATAACTTTATAACAAACAAATATTAGTAAAAGATTATATGGTAATGCTTAAAGACAAGAGAAAACTCCCCTAGTAAAATCAGTAGCAATGAAGAAACTAATAAAACACTTCAACAATAATCAACCAAACTCCTCATCGGCTCTTATGCATGCCACAACTTTTTCAAATTAATTATTAACGAAAGTATTTCAGATTTAATAGCTAGTCTTTGACTTTTGAGACTTATATTTAATTATACGCTTTTGTGTGTATTCGGTAAAATGGCAGTAATTTTTAATTAGTGAATCAACCCGCACCTTTGCAATCCCATTAATTTCTGGCAGCTTTGCCTTTTAATATTATATGATTTGTAAAATTTAATTGGTTGAAACTTACAAAATAGATTATACAATTTTGTTTGCAAAACAACGAGTTAATTAAAATGTATTTCTTTACAAATCATGTTAATCTGATTAATACAATTATACTCGTATTAATTAATACAATTTCCTAAATTTTTTAAAAACAAAATATAAAAATTGTATCAATTTTAAAATTTTGTAGACCTTTGGGAAGGGTTGGAGTTCAATTAGTGTTTTAATCAAAGCAAGAATCTAAACCGAATCAGGATAGAACCGAACCGTTTGAGCGTCGTGCAAGTCTTTGTTAGAAACTATTTTATTTTTTCCATAAGTTTGAAACAATATGCAAACTGTAAAATTTAATTAAATTAAAAAAATTCAAGGTTTATATATACAAAGTATGGTAATAATACTAATAATAATAAGAATAAAGCTGAAAAATCCAGTATTACGCAGAATATTCTTGCCACATTAAAACGAACACGGGTACGAAGAAACAATATAAATCACTTATTTATTAATTTATTTCGTAAAATTTGTAAATTAAGATTGTTAATTGTATTAATTTAAATGGGGAAGTGATCAATTATTGTATATATTGGCATGTTGTGTTTTAATTAATTTTAATTCAATGTATACTTGAGATATCTCTCCAAAACGTTCGTTCGACGAAAATAAATTTCATAATAATTGTTGAATTTAAAATTAAAAATTATACATTAAAAACAATTACCTTTGAATTTTAATATAAAAATAAATTATGGCTTTAATACTGAAAATATAATATTACAAGAGATAATCTTAATTTACTGCTATATAAAAAGTATGTATGTTATTAAGTATGACTGTAGCAGCATATTTATTTATGCACTTTTAAAGATAGCAATCAATGTGTTTACTAACGTTTATAAAATATATTCTTCTTTAAATTTATTATTTCTTTACTATTTTTATCGAATTTATAACAAATACCTTATTTATTTAAATTTATATACGTTACTGTAAGCTGTTCACTATATTTATGGCTCAATATTTTATATTGCAAATCAATTTAGACAAAATTAACTATAATAAAAGGTTTAACTCATAATATGAAAACTAATTAAATTGAATTAGATACATAGAAACAAAGTAAATAAATTAAGAATAACTTTTTCCTATCAATTAAAGATATTGTAAAATTTAATATTTAATAAACGTTGAGTAGTCCTTAATTATGAAGAATAATTATATCTCTTACAATTGTTACTTTTTATAAATTAAATGTTGAGGCATGTTTAGAAAATAGTTATAAATTATTTATTTATTCTATGCAATTTATGTTTTCTCTTGATGATTGAAGTTTTTAAACAACATATAATGCCGACATTAGCTGACCGGCTAATAACTGATGCTAAGTTTAATAACGATGTACATGGAGCATACTGAACAGTCCGACACAAAAATATTCGTATGTTAGCCACGCATCGTATTATTGCACACTGAGCCTATCAGCGCCTGATTTTGCGTATGAATGTATCTATCCCATTATTCGCTATTATACTGCATCATTTGCTATTATTTTACGTTCAGCACTCCCACCTATCGTCAAATGCAAGTGCCACAATAGTTTCGGCAAGTTCTAATTTATCAAACAAGAGCTGTTTATTCCTATCGTTTTGATTACTTTTTGGATATGTCAGTGCGCTGTGTTTTATTTTTATTTTCTTTATTTACCAACTTATCAGTTCTATCTATTGAACATCAGTAGAGTTACTTAAACTTACTCTCAATCCTAGTTTCTGTGCGTTATTTAATCTTTTTTGTTTTTTTTTTTAGTATAAACCTTTTACCTATAATTATTATAATTTTTTTAAAATTGCCAATATTGTGTTTTAGTATAGGTAAGATTTTTCCATTTTATTTGCCAATCTTTTTCGACCAGGTTTTGCTCTTTATCTAGTTCTGCTTTAAGCTTGACTACTATAAATTATTCTAGTAGCTTCCTCATTATACCTATAAAAACTATTGGATTATATTCTATTACATATGTTAACCTAACATAAATTAACCCGCTTAATAGCAGTAGCTTTAAATATAAATTTAATAATTAGTTAAAAAAAAACTCTAACTCACCTATACGTTGTGTATCATAAGTCGCACCCAATTGAGTAAACATAGGTTTAGAAAAATTAATTTTGCTTTTCTCTTTTTTGGGCATCTTTAAATTTTGAGTTTCTTTTTAAATGTATTTCTTAATAATAAATAAATTTTAATTAGTAAAGTTACTTTGTCGATTACAAAGGAAGCCTACTTTTGACAATAATTTGATAATGAAAGCAACAATTACTATTTTTATTCTTTTATTTTTACTTGTTTTATGGTCATTTTATTTCTTAATAATAAATAAATTTTAATTAGTAAAGTTGTTTTGTCGATTACTAAGCAAGCCTACTTTTGACAATAATTTGACAATGAAAGCAACATTTACTATTTTCATTCTTTTATTTTGACTTGCTTTATGGTAATTTTGTTTGATGGGGCACGACTTATGATATACCCTACATGGAATGTCATTATCATTACTTTGTAGACCCATGTTTATTAAAACTTATTTCTTTATTTTGGTTTATAGTACCCTTATAAATATGTTACACTCTCTTTTAACAAATTATACATAATTTGTTAAAATTATACATAATTTATTAAAAGAGGGTTTAAAATATTTATGAGGGTTCTAGTATAAACCAAAATAAAGAAATGGGTTTTAATAAACATGGGTCTACAAAGTATTGATTATGATATTCCTTACAAAGTAACGATTTCAGGATTAAATTAGACATCTTAATCTGAAAGAGTCAAACTTTTTTAAACCCCCCTGATTGGTTTGGATTAATTAGCATTTTTGATAAATTTGTAGCTGCAAATCCTTGAGGCAATTTAGAGATTTGCCATAGACCAATGTTTGGACATATTTCTAAAAGAAAGAAATTTAAAGGTTTTAAACCATGTAATGTTAACATAAATCAGGTTTGCCTTTTCCTACCCAACTACGTGCAAAAATAATAATGTTCTCAAACGGCATGATCTTAAAATGAGCCTTAGCACATTTTTTGCCATAGAAATGTCGCCAACAAAATCATACATTGTGTTTTGCAGAAAGTTGCATTAAGCTGTTAATCGGTTCGGTAAAACAATAAGACTTCTATTCTAAATTCTATAATATCTATCAAAATGTTTAAACAACAACATGTGTTTTATGAAAATTAACAACTGTATTTTGCGTGAACTTAGCTATATCTGTAAAAAATATTTTTAAGAAAACAAAAGTGTTTATCATCATTGCGTAAAAACCAACGGTAAAAACCATACTAAGGCAATCAAGTGGATTTTGATCTGAATCGTTTTACATTGCACAGATAAAGTAGGGGCTTGTAGAAGGTTGTGCAAACAAGCAAAGCACTAATTCCTACCTCGGTTGATATTCTCCGCACACTTGTATCCGGATTATGCTTCATGCGTCCTTTAAATTCTTTTTCTGCTCTAGTAGAAGTTACGGAACCCGGTTTTAGAGATAAATGGTACTTATAGTACTTGGTTTGCTTAACGAACCAGTATTACGCTTTTTTTTAATATACAATTTGTTGAAATCTAACTTTTTGGATAAACTTCAACATAAATAGATATCGCAGATTAGCCCGACCATAATTCATGTCGACTAATTCTACGTTACAGTAAACGTAAACAAGCTTAGCAAGCAAAACAATAATAGTCAAATACTTAAAGATAATTCACAAACCATTAGCTAACAATAATAAAAACTGCAAGTTGAAAAAAAAACAAAAGAATAATTTGTTACGCAGTTGATATATTTTGTTTGCAATTTTTTGTCTATTCATTTCGTTCTGACTTTATACTCCATTCGAATTTTGGCCACCCAATTTGAGTTGAAAAGACCTTATTTTTTTGTGGAGTCAGTCCACTCTTTTTTTTTCTCTGTTGCTATTGATTTACTTATGACTTTGCTTCATGTACAATTCTTTGTTTAAATTGAAGTGTTAGTATTTTAATTTTATATATATATTTTTTTTATTGGCAATTTCATATATCTTTGCGGCATTTTAGAATTGTTCTTACATTTCACATTGTTATTCTTTCTTTGTATTTATTTTTCATTTTAATGTTTACATTTTTGTTTGTATTTTTTTTTTAATTGTTCAATTATTGTGTTTTCCATTACCATTTTATCAAGTTTTTTGTTTGCTTAATCCGAGCGTTATTAGTTTTTTGCCTTTCTCTGCTGGTGTGACTGTTCTTGGCTCATATAAATTCTCATTTTCTTTTATTCCAGGCTGATTTCAAATTTTCACATCTTTTTATGTAGTTCTTTTCCTTTTTGTGTGATTTTGTTAAAATTTGTAATATTTGTTTACCACTTTTTTCATCTCTTCAATTATCTACAAATTAATTGCAATTATTAATTTACCAGACTTGATCCATCATGTATGTAAATTTTATTTCCAATTAGTTTCTTGGTTGTCATTAAGAGATCAATTTTTTGAGTTAGTGGCTAATTAACTCTGTGAAAATTAGCTTATCCTTTGCTTTCTGTTTCACTCTAATTTTCTTTATTTCAATAATTTTTCTTTGACAATCTAACTGTACTTCCATCTTCTTCACATCATCTCTTAAAATCGGTTTATTAGTTTTTTTTACATTTTTTACATTTTCTTCTTTAATTGTATAGAATTTATTAATGTTTATTTTGTTGTTTTTTAAATAAAAGTTTTATTTTTTATTTTTTATATTTATTTATTATTAGTCGACTGGTTTTGATATGTAAATAACATGACATTGAAAATGATATTTATATATCGAAACAGGTCTGTTAGTGTTGAATAAATATAAAAAATAAAAAATATTTTTTTTTATAAAATAAACAACAAAATAATTATTAGATTATCTTCTTTTCGTCTCCTTGTTCTTGTACTCCTGAAACTATTGTGTTTTTCTTTCTTGTTTCTTTTTTTAATCAAATCTCTTTCTTTGCTCTTTGATGATGCTATGCATTTCACGGTTTATTGTTTTAATTTTTATATTTTCTGCTTTATGTTCTTTTATTTCAATGATTTTTATTTCAATTCTATTGTTGTTATCTTCCATTTCAAATTTTTATTTATTTTTTCAAATATTTTTTCTTAGTAGTATTTGTCTTTGTACGGTTTTATGCAACTGGTCATCGATCTCTAGTTCCTTCAGCCGTATTTATATAGGTTGTATGTGTCTCTTTTGAGTTAAGGCTTCTTAGTCGGTGTTTAACGTTTTTTAACTTTTGCAAACAATTCGCATTAGCCGCATTGAATATTTTTATTATTAATTATTAATTTTATATTAATTTAAATGATATGTTACAAATTTACACTGTGTTATTAGTCATTGTTAAATTTATTAAAAATTATAAACATAAACAAACAAATAAGTAAGTATGTAATGTAAATTTAATAGTATTTCTTTATAAAAAGGAACCAGTGAAGAATTATAATTTTCACACCGAGCGGTCGTTTACAGTGACTCACAAATGTGATATATATAAAATAGCATTAATATGTGTATGATAATAATTGTTCAATACTGATAATCTTACTGCAAAAAATTTAAATATATTTTTTTGTGTCAGGTTTTTTAATTATAGCATAAGGTTGATATTTCGAAAACGTACTTGGTTTATATATAATTCTTGTTGGAATATGTCGGTGTTTAATGGTTTAAGTAAGAAAATTATGATGTTTAATTGTATAGTACTTATGCCACTTTTTAAAATTTATCCATAAAATGAACGCAACTTCAAAGTTTTAAAAAATGGTTGCTGTCTGTACCGTTTTCGATGTTATAAAACAATGGATTTGCGGGAAACCAATTTCAAACGAAAGTGTAAATATTGGTGAAGCTGAATATAAAATAGTTCTAATATAATATCTTTTTCATTCAATTTTATGTTTTTAAAGGTTTGGTATATGTATTGTGCCTTTAAATTGTTTTATAACATAGAAAACGACACAGAAAGCAACCCTTTTTAAAAACTTTGTAGTTGCGTTCATTTTAAAGATAAATTTAAAAAAGTGGCGTAAGTACTATATAATTGAACATCTTAACTTCCCTATATAAACCACTAAGCGCCAGAATTTTACATAAATCATGTACGTTTGGGAAAACGCAACCTTAAATTATTGAACTGTTTTAAATCACAATATATCAATTAGCGCGTAATTATTTGTAATTATTTTTACACGTTTCACCACAAGTATATTAAATACACATTGTTGAAAATTTTAAAATTTAAATTGCACTATTTCTCACTTAATTATTAAGTTAACTCGGAGCGAAACAAATTACGCGTGTACTCTTCTACTTTGATATATAAACTGGTTAATTTAATTACATATCTGTTTATTGATGTGTAAACATCTATTCTATCGCTCTGCGGTCGGATTTTATTGGAGAATTGATTGATCATCTATGAGGTCAGCATCACCTATGATGTCAGCATCACCTGTTACCGTCAGTAGTCTGAAATGTACATATTTATGTGACAACAGTGTGAGTGGGGGTATTTACAAATCTTTTGCGAGTACTGCGCTTCTTTGCTGATTTTTTTAATGTTGTGTTATTTAGACGTACTGACTAATATGCAAAAAAGAAAGATACAATAAAATAGTCAAATCTAGGAACATATGGCTTTAGTATCCATCCTGACACAATAAAATAGTCAAATGAGAAAGCGTTCAATCACAAAGTAAAAAATGCTTTGTGTTACGTCAAGAAATATATCATACCTTCCTACTAAAACAACAATTTTCAATCTTCTAGTTTTTAGTAATGCTGGGAATAATTACAAAAACTGAAACATTGTAAATTGCAATAGCAATATCTTTTCAGTTCAAGATAAATAAAAAAAATGCCAAATAATATGTTTAACCTAAATCTATTGTAATTTATTATTAATAAAATTAACAACACCTCTAACCGTTGTTGCTTACTGAAATTATTTGAAATAATAAACAAAATTTAGATAAATAATCAAAAGTTTTTTCATAGCTGTAAACAGGACCAGGAAACCTAATATTATGTATACAGGTATTGCGAAAGAAAAGTAAAAATAATAAAATTATAACAACGGTTTGAGCGTTTAAAACTATATTTTTAACTTGTTTCTATTAATTTAGTCAAGCAAGGAAGATATATGTTTTATGAAAAATAATAAATAAAATTATTATTTTGATATAATTTTAAATAAAAATTTAAATTTTAAATATAATATTTTACTCAACATAATAAAAATGAATATGCATTTAAATTGATAAAAGCAAATAATTAAATTCACATTGCATGTATTTAAAATGTTTTCAATGAGTAACACATGTTTGGCATCTTATAGATGACATGATTTATTGTCTGTTGTATTATTTCAGTTATAAGCGCTATTTTTACATTTAAGCACGTTTTAAAACAAATATATAGATTTGTAAGTAAAAGATTTAAGAAAAAACAGGTTTTACGCATTAATTATATTCACTTAATGAGTCCGAGTGACTATAACTGTCCATGGCATAAATAGAGTTAAAAATAAATGAAACACTTACATTTTTGTAACTTTGTCCTTTATTTCAGTTTATTTAGATAATGTTTATGAGCGTGTTCAATTGAAATAAGTATATAAAATTAGTACATAAATATATTAATAGAAAATCAGTCTGAAGTTAAGTAGATCATGCGTATTTTAGTCCCGATACATTAATTTTTTATTAATATACGTAAACGTATATTAATAAAAAATTGATCATATTAAATAACGGTAAATTATAATATTTTATATACAAACAATATAAGTTTTGTTTAAATTATCATTTTGTAGTTGTCGGTATCAAAATACTTGGCTCTGCTTTAATATAATTGATAAAATAAATGCAGATGTTCCTAAACTAAATAAATATTATTAAATTTTATGTAAGAAGCAAGTAACTGTTTCATAAAATGTCCGTAGTTTATAGTTCAATAGTTTTATAGGCAAATACCGGCGAGTATTATAAAATTTGTTTTTAATTTGAAACATGCATGGAATGTGTAAATGCTTCCTGCACTCTAAATGTAGAAGCCCAGAATTTTCAATGAATTGTAACTAGTTGGCAAAAGAGAACGGGTCTGCAATGCAAATGAAATGCACCAAAATTGCTATGCTAAAATGCTGCACTATTTAGATGAAATATTTATAGTTTAAATATGTAACTTCATTTATATTAAATATAATATGGTTTTGTTGTTATTGATTTTAATTAAAAAAAAAATGAATTATTTTAAATTAGATCAATTATTATGAAACGCAATTATTGTTTATATAATTTAAGTACTTAGCCAGCATTGATCAACTGGTTAGGTAATCGAATTTCCACGCATGGGTTTTCACGATAACTGACAAAAGAGCATTAAAACCGTAATTTTGATGCATACAGTTTCAATTATAGTGCTATTTTATTTGTTGGTGATATCATATTAAGGGGGTTGGACGTTTGATTAATATATAACAAAATATACCAAACAATAACGCAATAATAAACCCAACATTTTAATATTATTAACTAAAACTAGAATTATTTAAAAAAATTATTTATTTAACACTGATATTACAATGCATAAATTATTAAATCAACAAAGCTTAAATTAGCATGACCAATCTATTTTCTTATCACAATAATTTGTTTTATAATGCAATATAATTGTAATTACTGTATTACAGTTTAATTATTGCTTTACAAACTATAGTTTTTTTAGATAAGTCAATAATCCTATATGTATATATAATTTATAATAGTAATTAGTTTAAATATATAGTTGAATGTGATAAGGGTTCTAGAAATACAGCTTAGTTATGTGTTTTATGTAATGTAATACAAATATGATTACACAGACGCTAATTTCCACCTGGGACTGCAAACAAATTTAATAATTATACGTACATACATAAACCGAAGATTGCTTGTTGATCCAATTCATGTAACAATCTACACGTTTCTTAGCTGAGTTATGCAATAACTACTATGCTATAATAATTTAATATATAGAAAAATAAAATATTCGTGTTTTTAATTTAAAATTTCAAAAGTATCTTTTGAGTTTAACACAATATATACAGTAAGTCTGTCAGTAGAGGATTAAAACCAGTATAACGTGTTCCAAAACATGGAATAAAAACTATTTTTACTAAGTAGAAATGCAAACATGTAAAAAAACAAAAACTCTTTCACGAACAACCTCGAGAAAATCATTTACAACCCAAAAACCTTGCAGTTTTGGGACTTTTTTTGTTTGTTTTTTGCCTATAACTTGTAAAAGATAGAGCAAATTCAAGGACTTTCAATTTTGCTTCAAATATGTACTGCACCATAAAGGTGTAGTACATATTTGGAAAGTACTATTATTATTAATATGCAATTTTTTTTGTACTTATCAAGCAAACTTACTAGCATATAAACAAAAATGAAAGAAAAGAGTTTAGAGATGTTAAAATATATGATTTATGCAACAAAAATTATAGATTATTATCTGATTGTTTAATCATTTGTGATAGAAGATGTAAGTGAAGATTTATTTAAATAAAGTACAATTTTCTATGCATAAAAATAACTTAAACTAATTAGTCATGTCACTAACGGTTTAACAAACGTTCAAAACTGCAGCCCAACATTGCAATGTTAAGTGAAAAAAATGGATACATAGTATTAAAGATATTAAATAATAATAATAATAATAATAATAATAATAATAATAATAATAATAATAATAATAATGTCTTTTTCTTCAATAATTCAGTTTTCTAATTTTATCAGTCACTACTTTTCAGCCTCCAAAGCGCAAATAAAATAATTAGAAAATTTGCTTTTTATAATACTGATTGGACCAGTTAACAAAAATGGAATCTTCCATACCATGGGATATACTAAGGTTGTTAATCCGCACAATTCAACCATGCTTCAGAAAAGAATAATTCAACTTCCAAAATTAAGTCTCAGTTAAAATAGTTAAAAGAGCAAATCGTTGTGTATTTGTTATACAAATTTTAATCTAAAAAGAGATGTACTTTGGCTTTTTAGAAACAATATCTAAGTACTGGGATAGCAACAATGATCAAGAATTTATTAATGCAATCAAACGTGTAATACGCAAAAACTAAAATCCACTAGATGGGGTTTTTTCATAGGAACAAATTTAAATATTAATTCGTAAAGAAGAAATTGTGTACCCCTTTTTAAACACATTGCGCGTACGGGGAGGGTAAGATTTGGCATAGGCAATGCATGCAGATAAGGAATGCAGAATGACAAAATGCATAGGTTACGTTAGGTTAGGTTATGCTGGATTAGATGAAGTTATACGCTCGTAGAATTTATGCCAAACATAGGCGTTAGAGTCAAAACAAGCGTACTATGTAGCGTGATCAACTTCATCGTACTATACGATGTTTCGGTATAAAACAAGTAGATTTTGTTTGGAAAGTGCAGACATATCCTGGAAAGGATGCAAAGGAAAGTGGTCATAAGAGCAGCTAGAGGTTATAGAACGACCTCCACCGTACTCTACTGGTAATTGCAGACATGGTTACTTTTTCATCTACTGACACAAGAAAGATCGCATCTCATTAGTTTCAAACTAAAGAAAAATGACAATTGCACATACTGCGCCCAAACGGTCACAGCAGAGCATACGGTGCTAAGCTGCGACCTATGGCACCAAGTAGAAATGGTAAACGTGGTCAAAATGGATTGATTAAAACTAAAAATCCACAGGAATCCACAATATTTGACGAACGTAAAAAGATATAAAATAAAAAACTGGACGCTAGGTAAGTAATGCCGTGATGGTGGTCCCTTTAGAGCACCTGTGGAAAAAAGAGAAAAATTTTAGTAGGTGCAAGTCCAACACTGCCATCTGAATAGACATACATTTGAATTTTCACTTCTCACAAAAAAGAGTTAGCTAATGTAAGGTTAGGTTAGGTTAGGTTAACTAAATTAAGTAAACACGATTATTTAAAATACGGCGCAGTCATCTACGCAGTCAGCTACGGCTCTAGGCGCCGTCGCCAATGACGGTTAGGTACACTCTTTGACAAAAAAAACCACAATATACTTTAAACTTAAACATTAATTTTTTTATTGTATTATGATCAAATTTTGACCGCTAGGCGACCACTAGTATAAATTAATAGACGTAATAATTTACAACATTATCTGTTAAAACAGTACCAACCAGTGGATTTGATTTTACATATGCATTGTTTAATTATTTGTTGTTTGTGATTTACAAATACCTTATATGGAATATTAAGAAAAGCTTTATAAAATTTAAGGAAACAGGATTGCAAGGATTAGGACACAATAGTATCAATCAGTATTGTGCCATTAACCCTTTACTAGTGAAATTGAATTTGTAATTGACCTTACCGATGCAATGTTTGCTACTTTAACACACACTATATAGAAATTTGCGACAAGTCTTGCAATAGCTTCCTAAAATTATGTGTTTTAAATAACCAATAATTTTTAACTTTATTAAGGGGGCCACCCCTTAATAAAGTTAAAAATTATACTAGAGCGTAAAAGGTCAATTTGACCCTTCGTCACCTGTTACGTTAGTCCGTTGGTTGTAAAACAAACAATTTTTTACACGTGACTTATATTTTCATATTTAATGGTATTAAAGTGTACAAATTTAAATAATAAAAGAAAATTACATATACCCCTACAAAATTGATAAAAATCATCCATTCAATGTAAAGAATGTTTAAAGCCCATTTGTAAATTGTGCTCAGATGTTACCTGCACAAATTGTACTTATTGACAATTTTTTTATATTAAATGTTTTATTTACATGTATTTTTAATATTAATCACAAAAAACGTAAATTTGTTTATGTTTAATATTGTTTTTTTGTTTGTATTCAGTGTCGTATTTCTTTTTTAAATTTTTAACAAATTTGAAAATGGCATTTTTTTTAAATAAAAAAAAAATTTTAATTTATTGTTCAAAGTGGAATTTCACAATATATTTTTGAAAAAAAAATTGACCCCATAAAGAAGCCAGGGTCAATTTTACATAGTTTTTATTACAATTTTAGGTTTATATATTTTAACAAAAATAAATATTAACCGTACTTACTAATGTACTGTAGAATGTTTTAACTAATACAATTATTATATCTCTGTTATATAAGAAAGAACAATAACACTTTTAAACAAAGATGCTTAGTTTACTAATAACTTGTTTTGGTAATTTAATATTATTTGTTAGAGAAATATTTTTTTTATTTGCAACATTTCAAAAATGAGTAATTTCCGGTTAAACAGAAAGTTTTGTTATCTAAATATTTTTTTAATTAAATTATAAATTTAAAAAAATCAAAGCAGCTTTATATTATAAACAGTGAGAAAAAAATTATTAAAAATTTGTAAAAACTAAAATAATTGTTTATATTTTATTGCAGAAGATGGTGCATGCGCCGGGTGTAATTTTATTTTTAATTTTACGATACACATATATTAGCTCGATTAAGCTCAGAGTAGCGCGCTAATGCCTATTATTTATATTATATATTTTTATTTTTTTATGTATTCAACAAAGTATTCCTTAAAATATTTTTCAATAAACATATATTTGATATTTTTTATCTAAATTAAAATACTAAAAGACGCAGAAAATTTGTAACTGGTGATACTAGATATTTGACTATAATTAATAGGTAACTTGTAATAAAAATGTTATTAATATCAATTTATAGTTTAAATGAAACGATCAAGAAAAAATAATAAATAGTATATTTTACAAGAAAAATAAACATTTCGTTATTATTAGTTCATAAGAAAATATTTTTTTAATAATAAGAAGATGAAGTTGTATATGAATTTTGTTTCTCTAATACTAGACAATACAATTGTCTCTATATACGTAGAATTAAGAACATAAATAGAAGTGATTAGCTTGAAGGTGATTATAATATCAATTTTCGTATTAAAAATTAAACATATTATTAATTTAATTATTGAGCTTGTAATTAAATGAATACTAATGTACTCTAAAGTATTAAAATTAAGTAATGTAATTAACATTGCATAATAATTTTATTAATTTTGAATTAAATATTGCTAGTATTGAATAACAACCAAAAAGACTATTTACAAAACGCACATAAATAAAATTCAATATTTAACTGTTTTTAATAATATTAATAATAATATTGATTCGTTTTTGTCAATATAACATATACAAGTATAATAAACAAAATACGAATGTCTTAAAAAAATATCTTAAAAATAATGATTAATATGCCATTTCAAGCAGTGTTGTTTTAATATGACTTTTAAACCTATGTTATGGTAATTGTTTTACTTCAGTACTCAACATATTAAATAATTTCAATCCAGTATTAATGAAAGATTTTTGAAACGTAGTGGTTCTACGTACTTTAGTAGCTAATAAAGAACCCCAACGGGAGTTGTAGTCATGGTTTGTTGATGCAGTTGAGTACTTATGTAAATTTTGTTTTAGATAACACAGTTTTATAAATGTAAATTATTAACATTTTACAATTCTCAACAAAATCTTGCAAGAATCTCTGTAGGAATAATAAAAATTAACCTCTTTTTGTAATATATAGACCATTATCCAATCGCTTGACCTTCACCAAGCTAAAATGTTTGGTGTAATATGGCATAATAAATATGCTTTCAAAGAGCACCATTGTCTATTAGTGTTTTTTTTAATTGTAGGATTGAAAAATAAGTCTTATTTAGATGACCACAAACAAAAAAACTGGAACGACATTTAACTTCTTCGGAAGAAAATCCGGAAACAATAATGGTTGCGTAATACGTCGTTAATAAATAAAATAAAAATAAGTGGTACAGAGGCGTGTGGCACAACCATCTTTATTTCATTCACCTACAACTTACAACGATTAAAATTAACAAACATATTCCTATTTGGCAAATAGGACAATATTATGTTTCTTTTTTCTTGAGGTGGTTCATCAACCGTCCTTGCAGTACGGCCCTAATGGTCCTATTGTGCACCTCTGACATCTTACACCTTCAGCAATTCTGTCTCTTCTATGAAGTCCAGGACTTTTGCGAGGGATCGAGTTCATTTCTTCTTGGGCTAGCATATGCTTGCCAAAGTGAAGTGTGCGTTGCTTGTTGAATGCTTCGCATTCACAAAGTAGATGCTGCGGAGTCTCTTCGTCCTCCAAACATCCACGACATAGGATTTTATTGTATACCCAATTTATGCATGTGCTTGTTAA
>JARJEC010128549.1:0-11047 GCA_030264575.1 Tachinus sp. AB-2021
ATACATACATACATACATACATACATACATACATACATACATACATACATACATACATACATACATACATACATACATACATACATACATACATACATACATACTTACATACATACTTAGGAAAGGAATATTAAAAAATTGTGTATAAAAAAGCTCTTCAATTAACGGAAATAAAATAAAAGTTTTGTCTTTATTTGTACAAACATATGGGTTTACGATAATAATTGTATTTATATAACTAGAATGTCGGCATTATATATATATATATATATATATATTATATATACATACATTATATATATATTATATATATACTTTTACAATTGTAATAATACAAAACAAATAGGGAATATTAACCACGGAAGAATTGAGAGATGTGTTAGTTTGACAATTTGTCAAAATTAGAATTGTAAGTAGAAGCGCACCCAGTAACATTTTCTATGCCATCACATACGCTAGTTAATTCATTATATGCATTTCCTTCACCGCAGTTATACATGCGTGGCTTGCCTTCAATACAGATAAAATATCTCTGGCAATCTTTTGGTGAACGGAAATAGCGATATTCTTCTCCGTAAAATCCTTTAGCAGTTGGTGGGCAAGAAAATCCTAAGTAAGCTAAAAACAAATTTATTATTAAAAATTAATAAATATAAAAGCTGATGGAGGTTTAGTAAGTAATAATATTATCAATAGTAATTACTATATATAGTGTGTTTCCGGAGAGGTGCATCTATAAAAGTTTTTGCTTGGTTTTAAAATAACTTTAGTATTAATTTTTTATAATAAAGTATACTCTAACGATCAGTAAAACATAAAATTTAAAAAAAGGTTTGTTTAATAAACACATCCACAAGAAAAAGAAATCAATCAACTCTCCATTACAATTAATTATACCAAAAAATGTGTCTCTCAGCTAATGCATGCTTCTTATATTGCGTCGGTTAATATTTACGATTACTAAAAATAATTTATCATACAAAACTACAAATGCGACTATAGCGCAAACAAATGAAATTTTATCAACAATAAAAACATTGCATTTCATTTCATTTTAAAATAAGTTTCAATGGGTTTTTATAAACATTAAATAATTCCATAAGTTGCCTTGATTAATATTATGCATATTTGCTCAGAAACATAAGCTAGGTTTATTGTCATGGTGATACGCATCAGGAATACGTTGTTTTGTTGTCGATTGTTATTCTCTTTTGTGTAAGTTTGCAAAATGTTAACGCTTCAACAAAAAGATGATGCTGTTCAAAAATATAATACAGGTGAAAGATATGTCAGAAAGAAGTGCAATAGAAAAACTTTGTTAAATACCCCGGTGTTGTTGTTCACACCGCGCCTTGCCATGTTACAAGTAGTAAAACAATTTGAGAAAACAGAAAATGTCTTGCCAAAAAAACGGTTAAAAAGACATTTGACAATGAAGATGCAAGCACAATATTAGTTTTGGATTTGGCAATAAAATACACTAAAATACACTGGAAGCTGGCGATGATTCTAAACGGTTATTTTTTTGTTTTTGTATGAGATGCATAATTAAGATGGATCAAAATTTTCATAAAAATATTATATTCTCCGATGAGTGTACCTTTTCTACGAATGCACATGTATCGTCTCAAGATTGTCGTTATTGAAGTGAATATTTGAAGAAGGCTAACGTGTGGTGTGCCGTAACTCACAATAAATTATTTGGCCCTTACCTTCTTAAAACAACTGCAAATCAACATAGTTATTTAAATATGTTGAATAATTTCTTCTTGAAATAATTTGAAGATTTTCTATTAGATTTTTATAGACATGCGCATTTCCAACAAGATGGTCCTGGACGGACATTCTATACTTGCTGTCAGAGAGTGGCTTGCGGCATAATTTGAAAACAAATGGATTGGAAGATACAAACCAAATTTATAGCTACGTTCGCCCGACTTACCTTTTATGGACTTGAAATTTTGATTTTTGTTCTTCTTGTGGGTGTGTTCAATTAAGCATTTTTATTAATGTATAAACTATTTTTAAATTTTATGTTTGTACTTGTCGTTGTAGTATGCTTTATTATAAAAATCAAAATTAATTCTAAAGTTATTATAAATTGTTGATCAACTATTTCCCTCTATAATTATAAACCAATCTTATTGAGCTATTTTTAAATTTTCAAACCAAATTCCACTTACAGTGAAAATTGCACATATGCAAGAATTACAGTAATAAGTGCACTGGCGCTAGTAACGAAATCAATATAAATATTAATATCTGACAGTGTCAGATAATATATTATAATATATAACCGTCTCAATGTATACAAACCGGAATAATTAATATCTGTCTGTATCCAATATTTTAACAACAAATTTAATCGAGTAAATCTTAAGAAATAGTCTACTAAATATATTTCGTGTAATAAAAATTATCAAGAAGAGTTTGCATTCAACATATGATTGCCTTTAAGAAACAATGAATAGATGCAAAGCTGTCGGCCACGGAGATCTATTATATTACCTCCGGCTGGAATTTAGTAAAGTAGTTTTGGGGGTTATTATGAAGTTCCATCTAAAAGGAATTTGCTCAAAACTTCTGAAAAGAAAACGTCAGACAATTCAAAAATGAAAAGCGGCTCAAAAAATGTTTGTACCTCCTGCTGAAAATATGTCACCTGTGTGAAAGTCACAGATGAGATAATATATTATCAGACGGCTAGGTTATAGCGTAAGGAGTGTCAAACGCCTTCAAACTTGTAATTTTTTGTCTAAATTGAAAAGACAGCTAAAATTGACGTTTCCAAGCAAATTTTATTCGATTTTTGTGTCAACTAATATATCCAATTTTTATGACAAAAAATCGTACACGTTTTGATTTAACACGTATTTTTAATTTGTTTTTTTGATTTGTTTAACGTGTTTTTGCAGCGACTTTGCGCAAATTCCTTGCAGATGTCACTTTATGATAGTTTTCCGAACCAAAATAACAAAATTCCAGACAGAAGAAATCTAAATTAAATTTGTTAAAAACATCGGATACTGAGAAAAATCAATTAATTTGATTTTTTTTGTATTAAAAATTGTGTTTTATTACCTTCCGCATCACAATCTGGAACTTGATCAGGCCAATCGCATCTATACGTCTCGTAATTGAAAGCAAGACCTTCCGGGCAATCCATTGTAAAACCACGACCTGCAGCACAGTTCTTAAATTGCCCACAATGAGTAGAATCACCTACTCTAAAATAACCAAACTGATGTGGACATTCTTCAGTGGCTTGAGGAGGTTCTAAAAAATAAAAATTTTTGAAATTTAATTTAACAATTACTGTCATTATAAAATGTTTAATGTGGTTTTTAACAGTTTTCATTCAGTTTTAAAATTATACAATTTTATAAATCAATTTATTAATTATACCGGGTATATCTGACACAGGCTTCCTTTTCTAGAAATGCAACTTCTTACAACTTTGTAAAAAATATTTATAACCAAAGCCTACTTAAATTTTTTTGAGTAGTTACTGTTTTCAAATATGAAGTAGTTACGGTTTTCAAATATGCGCCGCAGCGCAACTGCATTCAACTTTATAATGTCAAATAGGACCATAGGTCATGTGTAGTGCCATTGGATAGATAAATAAAAAAACAACTTTTGTTTGAAAAACTTTTTTATAAAGTCAACCATTTGTTGTGAAGAAATTAAAAACCCTAAAACACATTTAAACTAATTCTTTTATTTTACTAATGAAATAAGAGAGTTTACTTGTTGTGTCTTTGGAAAGAAAAATTAAAAATAGACAAGATTTACTTGAAAAACTTTTTTGAAAAGGATACGGTTTAGTTATAAAACAATTGCCAAAAGTATCATTTCATAGAATTTTAATTCATTTGAATTGATTTTGCGATTTTTTGTTATAAAACGTCCTTCTACTAGGTTTTTTTTAATAAGTGTTTTTTTTTAATTATCTATCTAATAGGATAGTATTCTCTGGTATCGTTGCATGGATATTACAAAAGAAATAATGTTTGGTTTAAAACAAATTTGTAGCAAATATAGTTTAAAAAAACACAAAATGATTTGAATTATAATTCTTTAAAATAATACTTTTAGCATTTGTTTTATTTGGAAGCTGCATCCTGCACCAACAATTTTCTCACGCATGGCATGATTTCTTATTTTATAAGTAAAATAAAGTAATTGGTTCAAATGTTTCTAGGGTTTTCAATATCTTCACAACAAACGGTTCACTTTATAAAAAAATTTTTGAACAAAAGTGTTTTTTATAATTACCTATCCGGCGCTTCTATAGATGACCTAAGTTCCCATTTAAAATTATAAAGTTGAATATAGTTGCGCCCCTAGCGGTCATTTTTGAAAAACGTAAATACTCTCAAAAAATTCTTCCTACTAGACTTTAGTTATTCATATTTTTGCCGAAGTTGTAAAAACTCCAACAAAAGCCTGGGACGGGTGGTCTGATACACTCGGTATAACGCAATTGTATTAGTTCTTTTGATGTGGCATAAAGTTGACAATAATTAATTAATCTACTATGTACTATAAATGAACAACTAAATCTGATGTCATCATCTTTACTGGATTGTCTTATGTAATATATTTAGTAAAAAATATAACAATATTTTAAACTAAAGTATTTTTCTATTTTATTTATTATGATATTTATTTACTAATGACATTTGAAATATGCTATAATGTCAAATATTTCTTCTAATACTATACTTATAGAATTTTGTATTAATAATATAGTTTACATTATTAATATACAGGGTGTCCCGTAACTAAGGGACCATAGAGTAACTGGAGATAGTAGACCCTAAAATATACCGATTTAGCTAAAAATGTTTTAGTGTTACTCGTTTAAGATATACAGGGTATACATATCATGACAAAAACGAGTCAAGATAACAAAATCAATAAAATTTACATTTATTACTTAAGAATGACCCATCTCATAATTTACATCAAGAAAAGTCAAAATGTCATAAACAAAAAAGTAGAGGGTGAATTTGTCCCTCCATATGTGTGTAACTAGCGCCTTCTAAGAGGAATCCAAAAATAACTATCAAAATTATATTTTTTGTTCTAAAAAACATAAGGATACCAAATTTTGCTGGAATCGGTTTGGACGTTTTCAAAAAATTATTACATAATGAAAAAACTTAGTATTTATTTTCGGGAAATAAATACTATATAATTTAAAGCAAACAAGAAAAAGAATAATTCATAAATAAATTGAAACAACTAAATGAAACGCTAAATTTGATACTGGTAGAATTGGCAAAAATAGAGGATAATTCGCGTTTAAATGAAAGGATGAAAAAAATCGAATAAGAAAATAGTAAAATGGACCATATGCAAAAAGAGATTGTAGAACTGAAGCAGAAGCGATATGAGAGAAAAAACAATGTAATTATTCAAATTTTGGATGTAAATAAACCGGAGGGTGCAGATATAAAAGAAAAGGTTAAAAAATGGACAAAAGACATTCTAAAAGAAAGCGCATGTTTAACAAAAGCGCACTCCATTAAAAACTATAAAAAAACGGCAAAAAACAAAGTTAAATGGTTAGTAAAGTTAAGCTCGTGTGAAAAAGAAAGAAAAGCTGTGTTAAAAGGTACCGAGATATTTATTGATAATGATGCTACTGAAAAAGGACGCAAAATACAAAAAATGTTGGGATATATGACAACAGACAAAAAAGACAAAGGAAATACAACAGCAGTCGGTTATATAAAGATATTTATAAAAAATTGAAGGTGCCAACAGAGTTTATATAGAAATGTACGCCGGCAAAACAAAAAAAAAACTAAAATTAAAGAGCTATTAGAGGTATAATCACTGGAATTAAACAGGAAAGGAACATTGAAAAGAAGCAGATGGCTTTGAAATAAATGATTTAGTTAAAATTAGGAAAACTATAATAGAAAAAATATTGCAATTCTGTACAATATACAACAAACAGAAAATTAAAGAATTAAGAAGTATAATAAAACCAATAGCCAGATAATTCAAAGGAGATAAAATGGTACTTGCAGGAGATTACAATGCAAGAATTTGAGAAGTGGATAAGATACTTATAAGTGGTACGGACGGATTAGAATGCAGAAGACGATCAAAAGATACCTAAATTAACAGTGAAGTACAAAACTTATTAAATGGATAGAAGAAGAGGAGATGGTAATATTAAATGGAAAATGGCAGGGTAGTGAAGAAGGAGAATGGATGTACGTAGATACAACAGTAACATCAATAATAGATTACGCAATGGTGGATTGAATTGGAATACAAGATATTGCATCGTTTCAAATTGTCAAAGAACAAAATCAGACCACATATTAGAATTTGTATTGGAGAGCAAGCTGTGGAACAAACAGAGCAAGCAAGTACGCAAAAAAACTGATGAACAATGATGATGAAATAATGAAACAATAAAAAAATTTTAAGATACAATTTAACAGTAAGTGAAATTACATGAATGTACAAAAAATTAAATAAGTACAAAAACATAAATGCAGAGAGAAAAATGAAGCACAGGCATGGCATGACTTTGAGTGCCCAAGACAAAATTAGAAAATGCGTCAAACATTAAAGAACGCTATAAAGGGAAAAGCAGACACAAAGAAAGAAAACCTTATAAAGTAATGTGTATAATTATTTTCTTATGAAAAATATATAGGAAAAAAATATGAACAAGATAAAACGGATAAAAACAGAACAGGACCTGTAGAAATATATTAAAGAAGGGAAGACCAAGAGTAGTTCAAAGTGGAGTGATTCCGCGGAGAGATTTAAAGAGCATATAATAAAAGCCACAAGAAAACGACTATAAATAAGGTAACTCTACCCACAAGCTTATTAGACAAGAGACGCTACAGAAATAAAAAAAGAATAAAGCTGCAGGGCACGATTACATACCCAATAAAACGTGGACATACAATAACCGCAAAGTTAAAGATATACTTTGCAAATCTATAATACATGCTAGATGAATGGAAAGTAAGCATCATTAAACCAATACATAAAGATGAAGCCAAAGAGAGTGTAGAAACCTACAGATGTATTACAATGATGCCAATAATATATAAAATATATGCAGCTATACTAAAAGACAGACTTGCTCAAATATCAATAAATCTAGAGGTGTTAGAAGACAATCAAATGTAGTTTCGAGAAAACAGGAGAGCAATTGACGCTTCTAACATACTAAACTGGGCTATAGAGAATTCATTGAAAGAAAGTAAACGTTTGTACGCTTTATTTGTAGATAGCAACAAATCAGATGCTCTATATATATATATATATATATATATATATATATAATATGCCAGAAAAAATATTTGACATAACCTTATAAAGATGTGCATTTTATAAAATATAAAAATATTTTAGTTTAAGAAAATATTTAAATAATTTAAAGTTGTTTTAAATGCTACGTTTTTATTAGTTTATATTAAATAAAAAAACGATGGAATGGAATAAAAAAACGATGGCTTTGAGAAAGATTGTAGCGGTTTATATTTGAAACCATATAGGAAAGAATTAAGGGTATATCTGAAAAATCAAAGAACAAAGTTTGTTACGCAACAAACCGATCACAAATTTAGATTTGAAAAAATATACTAAACATATTAAAACATTTAGAGGAGTGTTTATGCGAGATCAGTTACCGCATCATCCTCATTACCAAGAGTCTAGAGTAAAAAATTTGGATGACGCAGTAGGACCGGGCACCCATTGGGTAGCGTACAAAATAACGGCAGACGGGTGCATTACTTTTACAGTTTTGGAAATTTAAGTCCGCCACCGGAAGTTGTAAAATATTTCAAAGCCTGAGAGATAAATTATAATCAGAATCAATATCAGACATGTTAGTCGTGTCTCAAACGTTCACCCTGTAAGGCAATGGTTGCGAACTATTTGTCAACTATTATCCAACAATATAGCTAGATCACCAACAGGAATATTCTATAGGCCTTTATTCACACATATATTTCTATACTGAATATTGAAGTCGGAATCAACAACAAATTCATTTTTTACTGTAATTCAACTACACTTTGAACTGACTACACTTTTAACAAAGTTAAATTTAGACGAGTCAGAAGCGGAGAACATTTTGTCTCTGAAATCCAATCACAACACTCTTCAGTGTGAAATCATGAGCGAGTACAATATCAATTTTTCACCCGAGAAAGGTACCATCGGTCGTCGATTTTCCCGAAAAGAAATTATAAAAGCTGGAATTATTCACAGGTCCGATATACCAGTACAATAAACCAAAAGATGGAGTTTGGTAAGTAAAAACTTCAAATAGTTTGGAGAAATCACGATACGTAATCATAGCTTTATATGTCAACAAAAAGGGTTTGTCGACTAACGACATTTCCACATTCGATCATTGAGATATAAAAACATGAGAATATATCTAAATACTAAAACATATCCGTACGAAAATTTAAATTTGGACTTTACTAATTGCGACTATTTAACCGCTTACGATATGTACTGTCAATTTCAAAGTAGATCAAGCAAAAAATCAACCGTACTTTTTATTTAACGACTTCAGGTTCAAGCAGTATATTTGATGTTTCAAAACAAAATGAAAGTATCAAGTCTTCTACAGTAGATTTGCGAATTGAAATGGAAGCGTTTACGGTTTTAAAGATAATACTAGATGTTTGCTTTATTCTGAGTGATTCTATAGTTGAATACACAACTCTCAACGGTTTAATGCGAAAATTGATTTAAGATGCAAGTAACTTCTAACAACATAATTAGTGTAAAATTTGCGGACTTTGATTTAGAAGAAAGAAGCGGAAGACAATAAATGTGAGCGGTTCTGAAATCGAGAAAAAATTTGCAGCCGAATTGCGGTCTTGGAAAAAAATTTAGAGCCCGTTTTAACCAGAAGGAGATTATTCGCAACACTGGACATACAAGAGTTTATGAGCGAATTCCAATTTACCCCAAAGGAATTAGTTTTTACCATTAACGGTTTGGCGATTCATCATTACCACTTCAAATCTCGGAATTCATCACTTGACCGAAGAAAAAAAAAGCAGTTCGGATGGCTCGCGAAAAACCATCATTGCTTACCGTATGATTCGGGGCTAGCAAATCTTACAGAAATTCAAAATGCGCTTACCAAAATTCCTGTAAATCACCCAATATAGGTTAAAGGTTACCAGAAAAAGAAATTACTGGATTCTTTGATGCATGATCAATTTGGAATATGAGTACAAATCTCCCGACTTTATCAAGAGCGTTGTTTTGACATGTGTCCTATGTAAAACAGACTATTGTATTTGTGCTAAAACTAATTGTTTATTGTTATATAAATATTGTAATCTAGAATAATAAAAATAAAAACTATTTATATATTAATAACTATTTAAAAATATTTGTGTTATAAAAGTATTTATATTTCGATTCGCAAAAACTTTATTTTACATGTTTCATGTTACATATTTCTATATATTTAATTTTTTTCACATGTATAACAATAATAATAATAAATTTATACAAACGTTTTACGAATTTTATAACTAGAAGGTAAAGAATCGTTATTTTCCACTCGTCGTCGCTTGCTGAATGTGACACGAAACACTTTTTGTTCTGTTTTACTAATCACTTCGTGTTCAGTAATGCCAAGTACATTACAGGAAGTTATATACATAGGGGGCTTTTCTTCTAAAAACATTTGTTTCAAAATTTAAAAATTTACAAGTTTTTCACTCTTACTGTTTGTCAAAATACTCTTTACCTTATAGATCACAAATATTTCTCCGCACACATGTGCTCGGTCTCTTTTGATTGTTTTTAAACATTCCGTGCACCTTTTATGTTTTTGCAAATTTTGTCTGTTTATGATTTGCAAATTATTGCCGGTTCACAAGGTGGTGTCTGTTGGCAGGTCAGACACGATGCATTACATCGATGCTCATTTTTATTGTTGTGAAGTAAATGGCACGTTTTACAAAAGTATCTTTACAATGATCCTTGGGGAATAATAAATTTAAATTATGAGAGCATGTTTTACCATCATATATTACTGTACGTCCCTTATCTCCGTACGTATACACTACTATTTTAAATTCTGGTCCAAGGCCATTATTAAATAATACCACACCCGTTTTTTTCATTAACTGAGCTGCTGCCTAGTCCCGAATCTTGCCTGACTCATGGCTACCACCAGGGCTCGGGGAGACATATGTTATCTTTGTTATCGATAACAATAATACCTTGCCTTTTTCTGCATTCCTCTTCAAAGCTGGAATAAATACCAGCACGTACCTTCGCTCGTCCTTGAGGCATATTGACGGTGGTTACTCCAAGACAAAAGGAATCGGTGCTCATTCCTTCAGAATTGTTCTGAAAGCTGGCTCCCAGCACCTTCCATATGTCGTCCACAGAAATTTTAGACGCCTCGGGAAAACTAAGCCAGCCGGGAGTCTTTTCCTTAAACTATGTGCTGCAAAATGTGAATCCTATCTGATCGGTAGGATCCACGGTAGCTGTGGCATAGAGCACAATCTACTCCACAATATCTTTTACCTACTGCACCGAGTTATCGACATTTTCGAGAATCTGTCAAATTTTAAAATTAATTGTTCGATGTCGCACACCAAAACAACGAGCCACGGTAGAAAAATCTCTAATTATCTCATAATTTTCCATTGTAATGTGTAATAATTGCTAATGTATAAAATTTATCATTGCTGTCTCTGTCAACAACAAATGACGACTCAATAATATTGCAGGCACAGGCAGGCAATATATATATATATATATACTATATATATATATATATATATATATTATATAGGTTATGTGTCAAAACTAGACACATGATGTATAGATTTCTATAGCACCATCTCTGTGGAGATTTTTGTTTATAATTTAATCGCTATTGATAATGACACTAAGATGTCAAAATATATATGGTTTGTGAATAACATAAGTTGAATAAAATATTTTTCTTATTATATTTGTGGAGTTTTCATTTTATAATTTTCAGAATGAATCTATATTACAACTA
>JARJEC010128579.1:0-15848 GCA_030264575.1 Tachinus sp. AB-2021
TCAAGCAAGATTGTAAAACAGGTTGAATGATAACAGACGAGCATCAGGTGTCGGGTTCAAATATAAGTGCGGTGTATATTTTATGTTCATTCTCTCTACTAATTTCGATAGAGTGCGAGTCAAAAGAGAATCAAATTGGACTGGTAAAGATAGGATTTCGTTCAGACGTAACGTTCAGCTGCGAAATCACGACTTCAGCTGTCGCGTCCGGGCGTTACTTCCAACCGTCGCATCCGTTCGCTACGTCCAGCCGTCACATCCGGACGTATCGTTCAGTCCTGCTACAAATGTGAGTGTAAACATTAGACATCGTGGTGGAATGTGGGCGCTGGCCGTAGCGGCCAGACGTAACATCCGGACCGCGACGGCTGAAGTCGGGGCTTCTCGGTTGGACGTTAAGTCCGGACGCGACGGCTGACCGTCTCAGTGAAATCCTACCTTTAAGTAGCCTATGAGAAGTAAACGAAACCATATTTACAAGCTAAAAAATGAAGTATTAATGCCCATCAGAAACTATAGAGCTTCATATTTAGAATTAACGTAATCTCAATTCATACAAGGTTAAAAAAATATTTTATTAACATTATATATAGTTATTGAATTGAGATAAACTGTTCGATATATAGCTATAGGCAATATATGTAACGTAGATTGTGTTATTCCCGGGTTCTTGGGCAAATGTACAACAATCAAGCTAATGGCTTGTCAGAACGATTCTTTGCCGCGCATTATGTTAGATTGGCTTCCTCTGTGTAGGTTGTATAACCTACCCTGGATGTAAAAATGACCTTGGCTTAATGTTAATAAAGAAACCCAAATGATAATTCGAGTTTGAGAACACTGGTATATAAGATAGTTTATGATGATTGAAAATTAGAGGTAACGTACTAGTAAATATTCGCGCTCTCCACATACTTTTTTTTAATACCCGGTGAGGTGTTGACCGCAACAAGTGGCCAATGACAATAACTTGCACACCTTACGGTTTTCTTCTCTACGTAAATCCTGATGTTAACTGTCGTTGCAGTTTGAGGTTTCGGCTTTGCGGAATTCACACAGTGAAGCTACGGGCAACACATGCTGTCTCCGCCGCAACTCTATCTATTTCACATTTAGGTTAATTTGCCAAAAATTGAACTTACTTTTACTCTTTTAGTTTCTTGCGATTTATTTATTTTGTATATTCGCATCTACCTTTGCTTTTTCTTCTTTCTCCCATTATGGAGTTGTTCAACCTATTAATTTGCCTTGTCTTAAAGTATGATCTTAGTTTTTTTTAATCCCACATCCATATACATACTTTATAAATACTTAAGATATGACGAGCGAGTAATATATACCCATTATAGCATTCAATACTATGATTACACAGAAAAATTAGTGTGAGTACATTCTATTTGACACTATTTATTGCATAAATGTAATAATTAACTTACTTGCGCTTTTTATCGGTAATCATGCCATGCAGTGCTACAATTTTGGCATGTTGAGGCATGTCACTCTTTAGATTGTCTATCATATCTTTAAGGAACGGCACATACGACTGCAGCCGCTCCAACAACTTCGTCGTGTCTTCATCCATTTCGTCCACTAAGTTATCTATAGGAAATTCTGGAAAAAAGAAAAATATTGACAAAACAAAAACACACTTTGAAAAACTGGCCAGCTATAACATCCTCAGGCAAGCAACACGTGTTAAGGAAAACATATGCCTCAATCTACAAATTTAATCAACAGTAGTCGTCAAACAACTGCAAGCGATTTTACAATTCTACGTATTCAGCGGCCAAAGGTTACATCTTATTGAATCGAATATTCAAAAAACCGCTGAAATGTTTACAAAAAAATTTCAGCGTAGCCTCCGAACGGCACTAACACGTTATTGATAAACAATTAATAGCGCTCTAGTTATAAGTAAATTTCTAGAGTAACAAACCTTAACCACACGCATACACACGTACATATACAAAGATTGCTTGAAGCTTAATCGATTTCCAGTTGGCTAAAACCAAACAAATACAAACACTATTATTATTCAAATAATCGTCTGGCAGCAATTCTTTGTTCAGACCAAACTGACCATGACATCTGAGATTTCTATTATAGTAAGAACTTCCATTTTCTAATTACAAATGAGATCAATCGTCTATACTTTTTTGTTTCAGCAAAATTGGTCTATAGTCACAATTACGATGCTGAGGAAGCCAGAACATCATACAGCCATGAAACAAACATTAAAGATTAAAGGCTATTCTCCAACCATAATATATTTTACCTTTCACAACTGTAAGCAGTGTGAACTGAAAGTGAAATCATAAATATGGCATCTTTGATGATGAATTGATTAGGTGCCATTGTCGATTTTATGTCCGATTAAAGAATAAGGGTTGCAATGTTGATTGGTAGCTACCTACCATAAAAAATGTTCACAGAATCAATCAATTAACCTCGGAAAACGTAAACAAGAAGACAATAGTTTAGCAAAAACATAAATAGTTAATTTATGGCAAATCAACCTAAAAGATTATTATCAAAAATATCAAAAGACGACCAACTGATAGGAAGAAAATGTTAGAAATAGAAAGAATGCTAGACATTTACATCGGAAGAATCAAAGGTATGATTGGAACTAACAAGCTAAACGCTTATTTTAACAAAACGGACTTTTTCGAATAGTTTTATAATTTAGTCAAAAGCCAAAAGTGTCATATTATTTAAATGGGATGAAATCGTACAAACGTTAATACGTCACATATCAACCAATATCTCAGATGAATATTTAATATAACATTACTGTTATTATTAGTAATATTTGTATTCGTTGAGTTTTTAATTCATCTTTCCATAGATCTCGAGGTCCTTCAGCCGTATAAATGTGAGAGTATATGTTGAATTAAAGTTTGTTATTCTAGTAATTTGCCTCTGATATCTAAAGCACCATTAATGGTTTGCTAGTGACGGCTGGTACCAATGGACGGCTACCCATCCAAATTCTAACCGTTCCTCAGCTTTGCTCTAGCAAACTTTTAGCATCGGCCGTACTGGATGTAACATAAAATTTAGTTGCTTCAATGTATCTGCAATGTTAACCCATTTCAAAATACTCCAAAAAATATGTGGCAATCAATTCAAACTAATAAAAATTGCACATCGACATATACCAAAGTAAGTAATTAATTCAAGTGATTTTTGTCTGCAATAAAAGTATTAAAAAAATAACTCATGTCCCCTAGAGGTAAGATCAAATTCCAAATCAATCAATCAAGTAACTCTTTAGATAACATAAGCATTAACAAAATGTTGTTGGTATATTGATAAATCTGCCCATCGAATACAATAATAGTTAAATATATAACATCGCAATTCAATTCTTTACATATTATGAACTTTATATATTCAATATTAAAAGTTATATAGCTTATATTATATAGCAATGCTCCTTTTATTTCGAATAAACCAATACCTATTCAAGTTTTTTCTTCTGTACACAAAGATGATTAGTGATTACTAACCTAATTTTGACAACTTGTCCATGGAACAAATTTAGTAACTTTGGTAAAATTCTCAAATAAATTTAATTGTTTTTTTGTTCAAATATACTTTAAACCACTCTTTATAGTAAAGAAATTATGTTATTTTAATATTTACCTTATAGTTTACCTCACGAGCTTGATATATAATTCTATTGATGCATTATTAATTGGGCGCCATATTAAAAATGACAATCCCGATAGACCAATACACACTAGATTTATTTTTTAAATAAAATTCTGTATAAATTAATTTGTATTGATCAAAGTGGTTACAAATTATGTTTACAAATGTTCTGTCAATTAATTGTATTAAGTGTCAGTTTAATTATAGTGATGTTTCTGTACATTTTGTGTAACATCCAACAAAAAAATGTAAGACTCTTTCTTAAGGTACGCAATGTAATCAATCAATTCTTATCAATATATGTAAAGATAAAAGCAAGAAATATAAAATTATTGCTCAATTTCTTTAGCACTGATTATAGGTTATGAATTAGGGTAGCGCCACATCAATCAGAAAATACGTGACCGAAAATACGTCCAATCAATTTTGGTAGTAAAAATACAAATCAAAAAGTACTCATACCAAAATTGTAAAATTTATTTTTCATCAATGATGCGGGCTAATTCATAAAAACGCGACGTTAGACTTTTGCAATACCTTTAAAGTAGGCTTTCGTTGAAAGTGCCAGCCGTCGCGGCCAGACGTAATGTCCAGCCAAGAAGTCACGACGAACACTTCAACATAGCGCTGTCAATGACAATAATTTAGCTCGTGACTTGCCGACTGAACGCTACCTATGGCCGCGACGCGTGACGACTTGCTGTCACAACAAAATCCTATCTTAACACAGACGTCGCTAACATCTAGTCGCACAACAGGGCGTTCGACAAACCGTTCAAATCATTCATAATTTTTTTGTCCTAACTGCTGATCGAAATCATCTGTAGTGTATGTATAAACTTACCATCTACATTTTACAACAAAAAAATCACGCGTGATTCTTTCGCGACTAGACCTCATTGTGATTCGATTAATTCAAAAATCTGCATTTACTTTTTCTTCTGAGATTTATCAAAATTCCAGAACATCAACCAAATTTTCCGGAAATCAAAACCATTGGTTGAAAAACTACTAAAGTACTCGACCTTGTAGCAATAGTTTTACAGTAACTTAAATAGTACAATAATTCAATTATTTTAAAAAAGAAAATACCAAGTATGTACACTTGTATTGTAGTTTCTTTCTTATATAAAATAACATATGAGGACTAGAACGTTTAATTTTCTTGATCAGATTAACAAAACAGCCAAAAATTAAACTAAAAATTATCAAATTCCAATCATTTGAAAATTTTACAGAGCAGAAATCACAGATGGAGCTTTAAATAAACAATCAAAAACATGAAAACAATTAAAGTCAACAAACGAGTAGCATTGCACATTTAATAGATATTTGTATATCAATGCCAGAAAGTGATGCTTTATAGAATAAGTCCAAATGTTGCAAGACTAACGAACAAAATAAGCGAGACAGGTTGAGAATAGCAAAGAATAATTCGGGCCAATTTTTTCAGGTAATTTCAGTTAATTGGTTGGTGTAATATTGAATCTATTTCAAATGTATAAAACCGCTTAGTTTTTGTTTACAATTTGTATAAAGACGTACTTTTAGGACACAGCATAGAACGCAAGTGTGGCTAGAAACAGTGACTTGCAGATATAATAGCCTAAGATAATATGTCATCTCAATTGCCGCACCTCTTAGCACTTTTCAACAACAGATGGAATTAACTTGGCTAAACATCTCAATCTCAATCTCAATCTCAATATCGAAATAGGCTCGACCTTTAATATGGTACGTATTAACAATAAAACCATGACGTAAGATTAGGACCTAAAGTTAAATCCTCGCGCAAAAAAAAAACGAGGTGGAGAGGGTAGCGTCTACACTCCGAATCAAAATCCAACGTCTAAATTTCCAGTCTTCGCTTTCAACTCACATAACGTAACAGTTATAACGCTGCGACTACGAATATACAATAACTCTGGATCGGTACATATATTTCCGCGGAACTCCCACATCCGTTTGAAAATTTGAGAGGCTTGGGTCACCATTAAAGAGTTTCCATTTCTTCTTTAACCTTTAGGATACAGATGTATTTGTAAATTTACTTATTTATAAAACATAATTTGTTGATGACAATTTTCAGCCATGGCATGTTAGCATTTTCAAAAGAGTAGATCTGCACATGAACAGAAGACTTACTGTAGCTATTTTTTCCCTAAATTGATTGTTCTTGCAATGATTCGTCAGAAGAGTAACTATCGTAGTTTCGGAAGAATATAGTTTTTCGTCGAGCGTTCCTGTGCTGCTGGCCTGGTTGGTGGTCCTATTGAGCATCTCCGACGTTTTACTCCTTTAGCAGTTCTATTTCTTCTAAGAAGTTCAGAAGCGTTTGTAAACAAATTGTTTTCGGCTCTTCTTGGGTTACTATGCTTTCCAGAGTGGGCATCACACAGCCCACTCTGGGCTTGTTGTTTGTCTTGCATAATCACATCAAATGCTGGATATTTCGTCCTCCAAGCATTTTGTCTAATCTATGCATGCTTTTGTTACACCGCATTTACACATATCAGGAGTAACTAATGCAAGACTATGGTAAAACCTGTATAACAACTACACTCTTGCTTCTAGCCAGAGTTCGCGCAAGTTCCAGAAAAGAATGTGCGCAATCACACGGCAATAGTGATCTATTTTAATGTCAAGAATGCCGCCTCGAGCGCTTCATTTCCCTGGAGACGTGTATGCAGTAAGCACTCCACAGAAGGTATGTACCTTGCGCGAGGCGAAACATTTTAAGACCATAATGTCCGGTAATCATGTGAGAATTCAGTTTGATTCGACGTATATGCAATACCGCCATTGGAGAATTTCGTATTGGTCTTTTTAGAAATAATCTTGTTTGATTTATTCATTGGCAGTTTTTCCACAAATTGAGTGTTCCTATGCAAGATTCCAAAACTAAATTCTGATCAATACATTGCCCAGTTGATGTCTTTTTGACTAAAGATTCTCTTCAATGTCTTGATTTTTTAATATCCAGACCTAGCGTACTAATAATACTAGTGTTGGATGTATTAGTATTATTTCATTATCATCATATTGACTATGAACCCGGCGCACTCATGTAATCCAGCAACTTGGAAGTAATGTTAGAGGATGGTTGAGGTCCGAATCTTAGTGGTCACTTTGCCTGCATAGCATGGGTACATAATTGCGTTCAAAAAAGTTCAAAATGAGTATTTATTATATAGTGCAGATTGAGCAGTCTCTTGCGCTGAGGTGTTCAAAGAAAAATAAAAAATTCTCGAAAAAGATAATATTCTGATTTACTGTTTTCATTTTCATTAAAACTTTCGTTATTTGTAATTAAAAACAGCGTATCACAAACAAGGGCATGATAATTGTTTTAACAATTATTTGTCAATTGTCCACTGATGTGCGCTTAAAATGCATATATTAACATTCACGTGATGCGGAAAATAACAAACACTAGTGAAACGGGTGCCGCAGTTAAATTTTGGCATAACTTTGAGCATTGTGTTCTAGAAAATCTAGAAAATCAAAAATATACAATGCAAATCAAAGTTGGATTCTTTTCTCCTTATTAGTAATATAAACAAACCAATTTAAACAACTAATAATTCTAATTTCATTCATTGATTCTCTTTTCTTTTACAGGAATAAGACTCAACTAGATAGACCAACATTCAGATAAATCTGCAATTCAGATACATTTACACTGGCAGCTCATTTCCATTTAATCTCTACTTTAAATAAATGCTTCATATTTATTTTCTCATGCCCATTGGTTTAGTTATTGCAAATTTGTCATTTCTGACGGTTCAGTTCCACAAAGTAAATTAACTTTGCTACTACATTTAAGAACATAATATTCTAGAATTATTTTTATTGGGGATTGGCGAATCTAATAGGGACATCAAAATAGTAAATTTTTTCGGTGGTATTTTGATATTATATCTCGCTACTGCTTGGAATTAAGGTAAAAAGCTTCATCGTTAATTTATCGGTGCAAAGTTCATAAGTGTTTATTTCTGAATTTATTAGTAGTTTAACAGTTCTTTTCTTTCATTCGTCTGCAATTACGCGATCTTTATGATACAGAATTATAAGTTTGATTCTTTCTGTCCAGTTTACCTCTGGTTTATAATTAAAAATATCTCATAATTTTAGTAGGCATCAAACTTTCGAAAGAATATATATCACCACCTATTTTTAGCATTTCAGCATTTCATGATCAGTTTATTCAAACTTGTTTAATGTATGTCCAGTTTAATGCCACTGATGAATACACATAACATTCACTGCTATTGTAGTCTATATTTGCTATTAGATTTGCTCTTCCTTTCATCAACTTACAATCGTGCTGCCTGTTGACAGCTGTTTTCGGTTCAAACCCGTTCGATCCTTTCGGCTTTTACTAGTTAACAAAACCTTGTTGTAAACTAACCTTCTTTGAGAAAGAAAAAAATGTACATCTCGCATACGTTAAATAATTAAACAATTAAACTTGAAATTCCTGAATTTGCAGCAAAATTCCATAATGCGGTGAACTTCCGATGTTGCATTCTATTTATGCTAAAATTGCAATTTTCAGCTACTGATAATAAATTCATTCCGTGCAGTCGCCTTCGATACTTACAAATCTCTTCAAATTCATCTTTACTCAAGCTATTGCTAGAACTCCGATTAAATATTTTATTCATTTAATAACTTTGATAAATCAAATATGTGAATCCATACTTATGATCCCGCTGAAGCGTTTGAAATGTTAACATAGGGAAAAAGGTTATGATCTCGTACTAGGTGCTCTTTTTTTTAAGGAAAAAGGATATATTTCCAATGTCATATACCCGGACACCCAAAGTATATAAAAAACAACGCACCACGTGTGTAACTATCACCAGTAATAAAATTCAAAATTGTCTTCTATCTGGATTGCATTTATAGGCACTGGTTACAAACAACAGAAGCATGCCTGGTCTAGACATCAAATAAAAAAAGGCATAGAAAAGAACATTAAGCCAAAGCTAGCCAAAACAGTAACAACTGGAATGCTTACTCAATTTACAGCATCCCACACAAGAGTGGAAAAGGAATAATTCGAAGTAAACCTGTGCAAAAGCGAAAGCAAAAAGAGAAAGATAAATTAAAGAAGACTATTCCTAACAGTACCAACACAAAATATTTAAAAGGTAGTTTCGCATATAAGTCAAATCAAACAGCAAAGGCTCTCAGGAGAATACCGAGGTATTAACAAACGCATGCATACAATAGACATACAAAAAATCCCTAAGATCTCGCAGATGCTTGGAGAAAAAGATTCCGGAGCATCTGCTTTGCAAATGCGAGTTATGCTACGTTCAGCCAATTTTGGAAAGCATATGTTAACAGAGCTAAAGACGATCAATTAACAAACCTCCTAGACCCAATATAAAAAACAGAACTACTAAGAGTAAGACGTAAAAGATATACAATATCACCAAAACCACAGTGTAAAAGTTTGATAAATCACGTCACCAATGAAACATTGCTACAATTATAGTAAACGTAAATAAATCACGCATTTTCAAGAAGATTACACTGGACTAGCTAAAGCGGTAAAATCAGACAATCCAAGTGTTATCTACACTTTTTCGTCGACGTCACAACACAATTAGACCAAGAAAAAGTTGCAAAGTTGAGCTGATTACTAAGACCATAACAGCAATAAACCTCAATGTAGCTCTAAATTGTTGTAACAGATGAGAGAACAATTGTTTAAGTCGATATCTAGCAATAATAATCTTATTCGAACCTTCGCATAGCAAGTATAATGGAATGCTGTTTGCTCAAATTAAGCAACGGTTAGAACTTGCGTGGCCGGGTTGTGCAAACCGGACCATTGGAAATTAAGAGACAATAACGTTATAAATATCGGAAAAAATGTACGGTTAGTCTTCACTTAATATAAACATACAAATATTCAGACAGCTAAAGGAACTATCGATGAACAAATTGTAAAACCAAAAAATACAAATAGTACTAGTAATTATATTGGGTTGATATGAGAAAAAATTAACTTTACTAAAGAGATATTTAAAAAAAATAACCTCGTGTAAATAATAAATCATATTGTTCGGCTAAAAGTTAAATGATGCTAGATGCTTAATTAAATTTATATTTTAAGTATTTTACCAACAAAGATCCCCATCTGATTGCTTAAAATGCAACACTTGGTAAATATGCATTGTTTATTGAAATTTGGATAATATTTAAAGAAGTGAGTATAGCCGTGTCACATTATAGATTCATTGAAACGTCGTTTGCTATATAAACACCAGTAAACATGTAAAATTTACAACGTGGCAATGCATCATTAAATTTAATAATTAAGTAAGCAAACTGGCACTCGTTACAAAAATAGCTCAATACTTGCCAACGCAAATATGTCGTTTGCTATATACCCTATTATTGAAGAAGTGTATGACGATACAGTTCATCTTCTTATCATCCCTATCATGGGTATTTTCTCAATATGTTTTAATAGCAATATAATTTGCGTTTCTAGATAAACTAATGGTAAGGTAAGTAATGATTGGCTTCAACCTATTTGCAGATTTATTTACTTAAGTTTACTCTTCATCAGTTCTCATACGACATAAGAATAAACCAAACAAATTGCCGGTGTACGTATGTAACTGTTAAAATTGTGTTACGTAAGTGTAGAGAGCTTTGTTTGCAAAAAATAAACCATTGTCTAGGTGCTGCGTATAAGTTAAAAAAAACAAAAAACAGTTTGGAATGCTTCTCCAATCTGTGGAAAATTTTAACCTCTGGCGTTGATCAGCCTCGTCGCAGAAATATGCCAACGCTAAACGGATTTTTGAAACGTTGTACGATAGATATTTAAATTTTTTAATTATTAGAAATTTTAGTCTAGTAGATTCTCTCACCTGATTAAATGTAACAACTTTTATTTGACAAGCAAGATATAAGAATATACATTGTTGATAATGCCATTAAAACATTACAACATATAACGTTGGTGCAATGATTTCACTGTTATTGCCATTTTCAGCAAATTTATTTCAGCACTATGAAACCGGATAGAACGGTAATATGTATCATCAAAGTAAAATCTTATCAAATTTTATACAAATTTTCGATTGATTGTTCACAATTGCTGCATGTCGATTCTAAGAACTGTCATAGCAAATTTCTACTTTTCATTCATCAGAAACCATTTTCTATGTTTCTATGCTAGACATTTTAGATTACAGCGCCATCTATAATGGTTATTGCATCCGCAAAAAGTATTATATTCTTGTTGGAAAAAATATTTCAACAGTTTCGTACTCATGTACTTAATTTCATCTTATTGCGCATATGTCCGCGTCGAAATCAATATAATACTTTCACTTTCATAATGTTAACAAACCATGTGATTCAAATTAGCATTTTTGTAGATAATATCAATATATCTTATTCATTAAATCCATTCCTGTTGCAATTCATAACAAATATGATAAAATTATGTTGTCTAGTAAAATAATGGTACCCATGGTGTTCAGTAGACGCAAATAAGCACGAAACTGGAATCGTGGAAATTGCATTGGAAAAACAACGTGGCGCCCAAATAATACATTCACTTTCAAATTATTATTGTAGTTATAAAGTTGCACTCAAAATCGTCGAAAATAAAATAATTCCATTAAAATGGAATGTGAATAGTTTCTTTCAGTGAAAATTACCTTTGATCGGATATTAAAGATGAAATAATTAACAATGTTGCATCGGATTGAATATATCGAATGGAAAACTAATAATAACTAAAAACGATACTTACAAAAGAGCGGCTTATAATCTTTATAGATTGCTATTGACGACTCTAAGTAAACTTATTTTGTCAAGTATAGAGATTATAATAAATACACTTTATCAAATCGAAGCACTCTAACACATTGATAAAGAAAGCGACACGTCATTATAAGGAATGGAAAACGTCCATCTTGTCGCCCCAATATCATTTGCTTTGTAACACAAATGATAACTAGCACCATATCCATGGAAAAATCGCAAAAATTGAATAATTAAAATCACTTGCACGACCACGTTTATATCGATGCTGTTTTATACAATCTTTATAAATGATTCACGATTAGTGTATTTACGTTCTAGAATATAGAGACGGGGCGCAATCGATGGATGCTCAAGCGCTAACTTGAGCAATATGTTTATTGCTTCCAATAATAAGGGGTACCCACAGCCATCTTGGGCAAATGTTACTTGCTACTTGTGATTTTACGTACCTGCAGCTACTAATATTAATTCTCGTCGATAGCAAGCGTCTCCCTGCAAACTTCTACCATGTTAAATTGAATATTTATAATAAATGGAAAATAAGTAAAAACGTGGTTTGATAACAATTTAACCACGACGGGAATATTTACGTTGACCTTCTTGAAAATTGTCGGTTTTGTAGCCGGAGATGGAAGGAAGGAAGCGGGTTTATGCAGCTGGCACGGAACCACACGAACTATCCTGATCGGGTCTGCACGCCTTTGTAAAAACCAGCACGAGAGGCCTCGAAATTACATTGGGTTCAGTATAAATTCCGCGTTTCTCCATTCCGCTTAAAATATACCAACAGTTGTAGTTTGTAGTGTAGCTGCGACCTTATAATACGTTTCGCTTCTATTTCGTTTTCATTTGTTATAAATGCATTATATTTAATTGACTCCCATATGTACATTATTTTATTGTTTGGGGTCGATAAAACATAAATGGGACATTGCATAGTGCACGTAATGTGACACGCCCAATCGTCCGTCAATTGCTGCAATTGCGTATCATAATCATGGCGGGTGTAATATTCACCGTGAAAATTGGTATTCGTAATTTGCGTTATTGATTGTCACCTATTTTATCGATTCAGTTGGCTAACGACTCTTATTATTCTGGATTAAATATTTTTACATTCTACTGAAATTATTCGAATATTATTAATGTAACAATTTGGTAAAATCTTCATCAGTCACTTCATTTGTCTTATAAATTTGGAAACTATGTTATTTTCATCTATTGATTCATTTGTTTAATCATTACAGGCAAAAATGCCTGCGTCCTATAAAACAGCAATTGTTTCATTCAATTTGCAAATTAATGTACATTTGAAACAATGCGTTAATTTGCAATGGACACTAAAAATTAATAAACGTAGTTACGTTGATTAAATTTTTACATAATTAGGTCTTGATTGAAGCTTTTCTTGAATATTGCAAAGAAACTCGATACATTGCAGACCAAATCTTTTTCACAAACAAAATCCGCCCATGCAAAAATTCACTCGACACTATTGATCCTATTTAGATTCAACACTCACCCATTGCGACGTAAATTGTACTCGAATGACGAAATGGGCCGCAACACGGATCACTAATAATAAAGGTCACTTCACAACCAAAAACTATTACCATATAAAGTTCACTTTATATTAAGTAATGTGTTTGCCAGAATTAATTAATTTCACTGTTTACAGGAGTCATCGAACGCAGAACACTGACAATTGACTGTAAGTTAGGGCGCTACATGTACATTTTACCTGCATTCGTATGCGGAATAAAACCAGTTTATAAATTAATCCCCTATTTCTAAGGAAAATTGGGGAATATTATAATAATTTAATTAAAATATGCGTTCGCAAATATATCAATTCTATTTTTTGCACACCAAAATTAAGCCGTTTTAAAGAACTTGTAAATTAATGAGTACGCAGTTATTTTATAGCAACGCCAAAATTATACTTCCTTAAAATAACGACATTTTGTTTTTACATTTCATGAAACACTGTATAATCCTTGTAGGGCTATAGTTTAATGCCATCTTTTAGAACATGCGCATTTATAACTATTTAATGTACTCTAACAAATGCTTCGTTATAGATTTAATACAATTTAACAGCATTGTATCTTGTTTTAAAATTAGCGTTAATTATGTTAAAAGTTAAACATTTATGTAAAGGATTTCTAATAATATAATATGTGAAGTAAATAAATGAAATTCTTTTCGCTTTTCAGTAGATTGGATATGGAGATATGCCGTAAGTATCAAAGTTGAAATAGGCGACAATAGAAATCTAGTTTAGGTAAACACAAAATAAAACTGATTTTCAATACCACGTCTATGATATCCATGTTACAAAAACATCTTGTATTTTTTGTGTGGGGACAGTACGTGTAAAAAAATATACTTTTGCATTTTAGTGAGCCGTCTATAAATGTTTAAAAAACCACTACCTACTCATTCTTTTGAAATATGACATTTCCAAACAACGCCTTTACCTATTTGCCTAGAACTTAAAACTCACAAATAAATCTGGAAAAACAAACACCCAAGTTTTTAGACAGACCTTATACCCTCAGTCGATTCCATCAATTATGACAGGTGAAACTGTTGGAAAACCGATTGAGCTAAATTACACGCTCAGTCCGACATCGAGCAGTGTGCAGTTTCAAAATAATGATATTTAACTAAAAAATAAATTATTGTTGTCTTTAAATCTTTAAATATACTTTCCCTACCTGATATATTAAAAAATAAACAAAATAATATTTCGCGATTGATTATTTTTTTCATCCGACCCGGCTTGTATTAAGGTACATACAAAAACGAAGTATTATATATATATATATTTGCAAATCAAACTAAAAATAATAAATTCGTTCGTGTTCACGACAATATTATAATATATCTTATTATATGTGTGTTTCTCAAGTATTAATATGCATTATTCGCACATACAGTGATTAATCCAAGGCAAAACCACCATTAGACTTTAAACTTGTCAGTCTGTCCTAGATTGACCTAGATATCTCATAGAGGATTGACTAAGTTGTTGCAAATAAGCTTTGAAATGTTTACAATATTTCAACTTTACTTAAAATATAGGCTCTAAATTATATCGATGGGAGGTCTAGAAGCAAAGCTAAGAAGGTGTGACTAGTTTGAATGAACATGTAGTTGCAGTTTTGTTAGAACAGTCGGTTGGTGGATTTGCAGGTCGGTGCATAGGTCAGAGTTGATCGGTGGGTGGGCCGGTTGATGGGTCGGTGGTTGAGTCGGTGCGTGAGCCGGTTGCTGAGTTGGTCAGTGGCTAGGTCGGTGGGTGAGAGAGCGTTTAAACTCTTCCACTAAACGTATGCGATTGGTTTGTTTAATTGCATGCATTTAGTTGCAGCGTTTATAGAGCACACCTTTATTGTAAACGTTTATAAAAAACTAGATAAAATATAATAGAGTTTTCGAGTAATAAGCATTGAGCACGAGCAAATTCCGCGAAGAACGCAAATTGCGCTTCAGTTCTTTCACTTCTTATATTATTGAACCACATTGAACACGATTTTCATATTTTACCCACCAATTCTGCAGTTTTCAAAAACAAAAATTGATATAAAACGGTACAGATATAACCTGGAAAATGCAATAGAAGCCGAGACTGGTGCATATCAAAAATTAAATGGCAAGTGTTGCTATTTATTTGTATACAAAGATATTCAAAATTAAGAAAATTGATAGATTCGACCGTTACTAAGTGATAATTCATAATGCAGGATTTGAAATAAACTACTATGTTTTTTATCACAATTTATTTAGTCACACCCTGACTGCAGTTTCGATTGAACCTCAGTCTTCATCAGACGTTACATGAGTGAATTAACAAAAAAAACTAGACATTATTTATATAAGAAAAAGGATTTTCCGTAAACGAGATATTGTTCAAACGTATAATAAGGTAGTACATTCCGAGTTGACTTATAGACTCCATTCAGTATTTTTTCACTTATTAGACGATAAAGTTAGGGACATGAGTAGTAAACTTATACATAAAAAATACCTTGCACAATCCAAAAAATTAAAAGTTGAAGACGTTGAACTAGCTTTACAAAGTTAATAAGACACTAGCAAAAGCTCAAATTAAAAATATACTTAATGATCCCCACTTAGTCCACTTCTATCAGACATCTTTATGACAAATCTAGAATCAAAAATTCTTTCCTCCCAGCTTGCCAATACACATCAAATTTTGGTACAGATATGATGACGACATTCTTGCAGGTTTTGTAGGTACGTACCGACAGTTAGACATTTTTCTTCAACATATTAACAATATTCATCCGCGTATTCAATTTACAGTAGAATCCGAGACAAATAATCAAATCAACTTCCTAGACCTTACATTAAAACGACAA
>JARJEC010128680.1:0-13478 GCA_030264575.1 Tachinus sp. AB-2021
AAAAGTCAAAAGTAGGAATTGTTTCATGCCACAAGCTACCATTCAAGTATATAATAAAAGCATATTGTTAGATTTATTTATAAAACACGTTACAACATTTCTGCTGAAGACCACAGCGAAAATCATTTTACACCGCATACTACACGACAATATTCCAAAATTCAGTCAGGCAAAAAGTTTCTATACCTACCACAATATGCAATTCAACGCAATGTAGTGGAAAACACGTTAAAACTTTAAACACCCTTCAAACCTTATAATCTATACGCCATCCACAATCAAATCATTCGAAACGCACAATAAGGAAATTGGGTCGGTTAAGAATTCCGATATCGTTGCCAGTTTTCTCAACGGAGTGGTCTATGAATTTACGAGTTTTACCTCGGATAAACAACAATTATGCATGAATGCATGTATGCAAGTATGTATGTATGTATGTATGATCGTATGATTGAAGAAAGGATTAATTCCAAGTTTGTGCCGTTCCAAACACAAGAGTCGATATTACCACGCTCACAACATATTTTTTCGATAGTTACAGCCTTGATAACTGTTTCATCCATAACATATGTACTAGTGTCATAAAAGTGGGAAAAGACGTAACTTGCGTGGGGACTGATGTACCATAACAACTGTGCTATTCTAAAATCCTCAAAACTAACTAACAAGCAAGGAGAATAACATTCAACATAAAGAATAGATAATCCATTTCTCAAAACATAAATCCAAGAAGATAAAAAGACGTACGTGTACTGGTAAAACAGAAAATTAGAGAAACCTCAAAGCTCTAAAATTGAAAAAGATTAAATTGGTACAGACAAAATTTATTCAATCTTCACTAGAAAGTCAAAGAATTTATAAAGCTTAAACACTGACCAAAATAACAAACAATATTAAATACTTGAGAACTACAAGAGGAAGAGGAAATACCTAACCTATTTAAGAACAATGATACCCTATAAAATGTGAAAAACTTCGCTTAATCTTACTCCCCATTAGTCGACTATTGAAGCTATTGTTTATAGTAATACATCACCGAAAACACAGAAAAGATTAACAAGCAAGTTCAAAGCAAGTTGCAACCCGGTTTCTGTAAAATATTAAGCATAAAAAGAACTGTTGGTCCTACTAAATACCAATACATATAAAAAATTAATATATTATAATTATTAAGTAATTTCTACGCCATTAAATTTCTACGCCATTACTTCATTTTGATATAAATGTTTAAAAGATTCACCTCGGGTGGAGATCAAACCCACAACCTTTGGATTACAAGTCCAATACCAATTGAGCTACTGAGATACCTTAATTGGTATCGGTTTTATGTATAAACATATAAACAATAAATGATTAAAAAATTCACTTCGACATGAGTATAAAACATAAAACCGATACCAAAGTAGCTCAATTGGTAGAGTATTGGATATATAATATAACAGTTGTGGGTTGGATTCCCATCAAAGTGAATCTTTTAAACAATTATTTCAAAATGTAATGTAGTAATACCGTAGTAATTATTTAATAATCATAATATCTTAATTCAATTAAATAATTATTATTTAGAATATTTATTCGTCTACATATATATATATATATATATATATATATATATATATATATATACAACGTTCCAAAAGTTTCATGTGTCATTTACAATTTTATTAAATGTTACATACAATCCATACTACTACACGGAGTCGAATCATGGGTGCTAAAATTAAGCAGTATGAATGAACTAAAAATACTGTAAATGTGGACATACCAAAAATGATAATTCCATCTCTATCCATTCATTCGTCGTACAACTTCTGCGTTTGTTATGCACTACATACAGATATTTAAAGAGATACTGAAATTCTTGAGACCATAAAGAAACGGAAAACAGCCTATCTAGAACACCCAACAATACACTGCAAATATAATTTCCTACAGTTATTTGTGAATATATATATATATATATATATATATATATATATATATATATATATATATATAAGGAAGAAGAAGGTCGGGATATCGGAAATGCTCCTGGTTGAAGAATATCAGGGATTGAACAAGTTATGATCAAACACCCCACTACGAAAACCTAAAATGAAACAAAAATTACATTAATTTTGAAAATATTTTCGATTAGGCACTTAAAGAAAAAGAATATTCAGTTACTCAATGTCAAAGTGAAAGCTTCATCGGTGAAGTTAAAAAAATTTTCTTCTCATCAGAATCCCGCCATCACGCAATGATGTAAAATATAAATAAACATATAAAATAAACAATATATTTGCATGATTTCCTAATTAAAATAAGATTGCGTATACGATTCATCAATATTTATTAGTCCTCGCCACAATTTCGTATAATTCATGTTCATTGCTAATATGAAATTAAATGTATGCGATTTATTATTCATAAGTAGCAAGATTTATATCTGGTGAAAAGAAAAGAATATATTTATGCAACTTAGATTCTAATTAGTTGTGAAAATAGCAGATCCGCCTTTCATACATACACATAAAGAAAATTAGACAATTCTTGAGAAGTCAATTCATAATTCATTGTCTAGTTGTATCCCATTGTCTCCGTTATCTGCTCCCCCTTGTTTCGAACAACCGAAATATACGCGGCATTTTCGTGGAAGGGATTGACATGCGATCGTTTATATTATTTATTCATGTTATTTGGCTTCATTATATTGTCTTGGTGTATTTTAATACCCTCGGATATTACAATATTTACTAAATGGGATTCTATATATTCCACCCATACTGTGCAATAAAAAATATGTATTTATAACCATCCCCCTTTGTCGCATATATAATTTTGTGCACTCGCAATTTTATTGTTGTTTATGTTATTATTTCCATGAGATTTTAATTAAATTCATAAATTATCCAAGCTCACGCCTATAATAAGAGATAAATTAAACGGTTCGGCGCTTTAACTCAATAAATACAACCTTATCTTTGCATTAATTAATAATTATTCGATAAATTGTGATTAATTTGCGTAATAAATAAGAGCATCGCGAGCGCTTTCGGACTTGTTTTTATTAATGTTCTGTCCTTAGAACTTCCTCGAAGGAAAACCCGATAAATCCCGAGACAACACGTCGGTTAGTACTGATTCTGCGACTTTTAATTTAATCAATTCATTATTCTAAAATTAATTTAAATTTTGAATAATGATTCGCTTTTCGGGTTGCATTCCTTCTGAATTAAAAATTAAAAATTATGCATGAAAAATGAGAAATGCAATTAACAAATAAAAACAAATCAAAATGCGCAATCCAATGTAATATCGGTGATCGTTAAATGTATAAGCCATAACTCATAAAATTATTATTGTTAATTGACATTCAACGCTGGCAAATAATTCATAGCTAACTGGCCATAAACACTTCAATTATCTACAATTAACTTTAATTAATCATCGCCTTTTGATACACTTTTACGATTTTCATTGCTCAAAATGAGCAATAAATCAATTAAACACAGATAAGAATACAGCACGCGTATGGCGATAATAAATACTGGAATTAAATCTGTCATATTTATCATGTTATCATATGTCCGATGTTAGCAATAATAAACAACCATAGGGCACGCTCTTCCGACTTCGCCTTAATATATTTTATTTTTCTGCAAGTTTTGACTTTCGGCTATTATTTTATGATTGAGTGCGTGGCGATGGGGCATGATGGTTTGAATGGTTTTTTAGCGTGCATTTCTCGCTCACCTCACGGAGCAAAAAGAACTCAGCCGATAGTATAAATAATGCGTATCACGGAAGTGAAACCGAGTTTGGTTTTAACGTGTGGGATGAGACAAGCCGGTGCGTGAGTGTTCCACCAAACAAAATCAAAAACGCATTATGGGCTGTAAGGGAGTCCATTCAGCACGCGATTCAGAGGTTTTGTTTTAATTAAATTTTCTAGTATATGGTTGTTTGTGGTTTTGGTTAAAAAACAAAGTTTGTAAGTCAATTAGTTTGGAGATAGTGATGTCGGGGGTGGAACGATCAAAAAGTTTTTTCATTTTTATTGCCGTCTTCCCCTTAATGCATTTTAATGATCTGTCTGTGAATATATTAAGTCTGTTATAATGTAATAGGAATATGTTATTAGATACTGCACGGCATGCACATCGAAACCATGATAAATATGAAAATAAATATATACTTCATAAATAGACAAAAACGATTATGTAGATATTATTTACAATTGCAATTTATCATCATTAAATTAATTTTTAATCATATTTTTAATAAATACAGTGAACCCAACCTAGGCTGTGAATGGAAGGAGTTAGTAAGAACATGAACCAATTACGAGCATCTCGGTGGCTCAATTGGTAGAGCGTTGGACATGTAATCCGAAGGTTTTGGGTTCGAACCCCACCCGAGGTAAATTGTTTATTTCAACACGCAATAATGGAGTAGTGATTATTTAATAACTACAATATTCTAATGTTTAGACATGGTAACACACAATAGAAAGCTTCCTACTTGTTACATCAATTGTTTGTACTTCACACAATAGAAAGCTTCCTATTTGTTACATAAATTGTTTGTACTTCACAGAACATATTAATGTTAAGTTTGAATAAACCATAAAGATATGTTTGTAAAATCTTGAGAAACATTACAAAATATTTATGAAATTATAAATTACCAAAAAAGTATTTGAAAAAGTAAATAAATTATACACAATTTTTAGCAAAATATCAAAGACTTAAAGCAAAAATCACAAATGGTGTTTTTTTCCTATAGAATAAAAAAACGATAATACTATAGCAAACATTTAACAGTTATGTCAAATATTTTAAATAGATCTCAGAGTTGACGATGACGTCAATCTGTGGGAGCGGAATACTGCATTGGGTAATTTTGATCATGTAACCTTGTTCAAGCCAGTCTGCCTCTAGGAATATTTATTGATATAGAGGTAATTTTAGCCAACAAAAAACAGAAGGTTTCAACCTCAAAAAACAGTTCATAATCAGAGCATAACATCGTATCAATGCTACAACTTTTGAGTAAAATCAAACAAAATAAATGTATATTTTAAAAATCAAAGATTTTATTTGATCAAGTCTACATTCGCGATTTTCGAGACACAATAATAAGCAACCAAACTGCTGTCGTGTTGAAAATACTTAATCGACATGACGCTATGCAAAAATTGTAACAGAGAAAATTAATATATAATATTGTTTTAAGTAAAACTTTAAACAATATGCAATTAATACCAAATACCAAATATACGAGCGTTATATGATTTCTGCCTGGTCTTATGTATGGTTAACACGTTATAACTTTTAACAGACCCCAATAAATTTTTGTGTCGCTTAGTAGTTCAGTTGGAGAATAACAGATATTTGGACAGAAATCTTTCCACAAGATGGATGCTAGGAATTGATAATAAGCATGCACGTGTGTCCACTCCAAAAGAAGATTTGTTGATGTCAAAGAACAACCAAAATATTTTTGTCATTGATTCATAACTGTTAACAAAATAGGGATTCATCATAGTACAGTAGTGAAAAAAAAAACTATCCCAACAATGGGTTTCTGCAGAAACTAACACTTATTATGAAAGATTGGAAAAGTTGGACATTCATTCAGTATGCGTAAGCTTGTCCCTACAGAATTTCATTCACCACACCTGCAAATCCATCTCCTTGTCCACATATTTTTGTCCCATCTCAATTACATCACATAAATAGACATCTTCAAGAAATATATGATAAAAATAAAACCACAATCGATAACCAATTAAAGTATTAACATTTTTATTGCGTCCGCTCTCTACTGTGTATATTGCAAAAGGCATTACTGTAATCCGCAAGCTTAACTTGGTCTGCATTTATTATTATATAACATTTTATTTAACTAAATGACATTTGTAACATTAAAGCTAAGACAAAAAAAGCAAAGCGATGTAGCTATGGAGCAGGATACGTGAAAAACTACGCTAATATGAAAATTACGAGATTTAGCCACATAGAACAATTGTGGGTTTCACCTGTCTATAACAAAAAATCGCACTTCGTAATTGATGATTCTGAGGCAATGGTTCAACAAGACAACAGTTCAACTTTTTCGGTGATAATAGCCAATATGGTTGCCGACATAAGAAATAGATGGTCATTAACAAACAATGGTAAATTAAGTTCTATCTATATGTACATTATCAGCGTCTCAACTAAAATAAATATTATAAAGGTTTGTCTCAAAAACAAGTTACGAGCTAGTTCAAGAACGGAGAGGTGGAGAAATGCAATGGACCTATTTTATGGAACCCATAAAATAGGTCCATTGCATTTCTGGTTTTAGTGCTTCGAATGGTGTCATTCCAATGGCGCTATGAATTGAGTTGTTGTACGCTATTAATACCAGTCAAACTCTACGCTCACTTAGTAGATTGTCATCATCTGCTAAGCATCTGTGGAAACGTTTAATATTTGCTTGACTTTCTGAATTTATGACTGTGTCAAGATTTAAGGTAATTTGATAAAGAAATGCTAATTCTTTAATTAATTTGTTGTTAAATTCTGATCCTTGATGAGATCTGATTTCTTAGGGTATACCATAGTAACTAAAGTACGTTAGTAGAGCATTGAATATGTCTGTCGGTTTTTTACTATAAAGTTTGATTGCATGTGTTGAAACACAATTGGCTAATTTTGAACTAAAAATTAGTTATTCCAACACACCTGCCCGTGAACTAGTTGGCTATCATGCCAAATTGGTCCTGGTATATGAGCAGACAACTATCAATATTTTTTACGCATTTTTATGTAAGAACTGAAGCAGTTTTCGACATTCAAACAGTAACGTTATTCAAAACAATCGTTACATTCCAAACCAATCTTGCGCTAATAAATAGTAATTGCCTACTGAATTATTCTAGGATAACTTTTTGAATCAAAGTTTAAAGTTTTAAAGCAAAATATATGCAAAAATGTTTTCAGAAAATTTTATTTGCTAAAAAAGCTTACCGTTACGCAATAACATTGATTCACATACGTTTTCAAAGTATGTATCAAAAGTATGGCTTACCTGAAACAGAAAGAAAAAATACATTAGGATTACAATAAATTCGGATTAATAAATAAAATTAAATAAAATTTAAAAATGCAAACATAATTTTTCTCAAAGCACTATTTTGTTAAGGGCGGATTTGTCTACAATATTGCATTTTAGGAGGTAAATTGTGTTATAATTTTGTGCACACCTTAAATTCTATACGGATGAAATCTTAAGTCATCGTGTCAAATTCGGTTAAAACTCGTGATCAAGATGATATTAGAAACAGCACTTAACAAAGTCAAAACTATCAAACACATAGAAGAAACATATAATAAAGAAAACAAATAAAATATATTCAGACGGATCTAAAAAAATACCGCTGCCGCAGCCGTAAACCCCAAAACAAAGAAAATCGCTGATTTAAAAATCCCAACAATAGCTTCAATTCCAACCGCAAAACTAATCGAAATCGACCTAGCTACACCATCATTCTAACAGACTCTCTCCACGCACTCCAAACCTTAAAAAAAATCCTACACTTCCCTCAAAAAACAAGCGCAAAAAATCTACGCTTCTATAGAACATTTAAATAACCACAGCAATGGATACCAAGCCACTCCAACACAAATGGAAACAATCCAGCCCACCACGCCGCCAACATCATAATCCAGCCAATCACAAACATCAATATTCCACACCAGGACTACAAACAACAACTACAAAAATAAGTACAAGAAGAATGGAGAACCATATACAATAAAAACACAGCAACCGGAAGAATTTATAAGAAAATCCAACAGGCGCCAACCGGCAAACCACGGGTTGCTAACCTCGCCCTATCACAAAGTACAATTAAAAAAATAATAAGATAAAGAACGAGCCACGGAATAACAGGTGACAAACAACACACATTTAAACAGAAGGATTCGGCCAAATTGTCCAACATGCAACACAGTCGAAACTACAGAACACATTCTAGAACATTGTACAAAATACACCACTAGAAGGCCAATGCAACTCACAAAAACCAAAAAGCAAACAGTAACTGACGTATTCAACAAAATCACATCAATGACGTCATAGAATACATCAAAGAACCGCCAGACATATAAACTAACAAACGCAGCAAATCATGGCTCTGCATGTCATTCGACAAAGCTGCTATATATATATATATATATATATATATATATATATATATATATATATATATATAAACAACTTTAGTTCAGCATCTCAACCATTACTATTGGTACCCTATAATTGATCAAACATATTATCCTAGTTCTAGTGTGAAGTAGAAAAAGAAAATTGGTCTAAAGCACAAGTCAGCATCATACTGGAAATATACAAAACTACAACTAAGTATATACAGAAACCGTATTAGAAATTTGCAATTTTGGCCCGGGTTGATGAGGCTACAGGTTAAGACTTAACCTGTGTAACTTGTCGTTTTTGTGGCAATCTACTGAGTTTTTGTTCCTGTTAAGAAAATTATTTTTTCTGCAATTAATACATTTCTTCAAAATATTTTTAAATTTTGATAATAACCAGAAGCGGTTGTGCTTACATTGTATTCAAAATTTTGATAACACCAGGCACACTAAACTGTATTTAATTAAATATATTATGATTTAACATTATATAAAGATTAACAGTCTTAAGAAACGTGTAGCCATTTACTTATTAGTATTTAAAAATTTCAATATCATAACGTAATCCGGTACTTTTCGTTAATAAAACTTTTAGAATTCAGAAGCCGTATAAAAGATTATTGTTGAAAGAAATCATGCAAAATCAGGTCAACGTGAAATACACATATTTCAGGAAAGCAAATTCTGTGCCAGTCAATATTTGGACGGAAGGAACATAAGGAAGCGCAATAAAATTGTATAAATAATATTTGAGTACCGCCTACAATGAAACCTACTAAATTGCCTTCTTATTTTTTATTATTAATAAGATTGAGTTAATTTCGAAGCCAACAAAAGTCAATTAGTAAGCTCCGCCGTGTTATATTATTGCGGACTTGTTTGCGAATTATGTTGTTTAGTGACCGCAATTTAATTTAGGACCAGAAAGTTGTATAAACTCGGCGCGTTTATTAAGAGTCAGCGACATGTAATGCGGAACTAACTAAAAGTATGTTTCCAACTACTTCTAGCGCATTATTTTGTAAGCACATGCATGCGCTCGCCGCGCCAATGTTTTTTATTTCTACAATTTTTACCAGTATGCAGATTTCCCTTTGATATTTAGTACGGTAGAAGCGCATATGGTATACACGTCTTGTTACTCGGATAAATTAAATTAGAAAAAAACATCATTATTACATGATATTTGAAATATTTTTTAATATGTTCATATGCGAGGATCTCATCTACACATATTTTTCTTGCTATAAAAGCTAAATATTTGAGGAATTCGGGATATGTTCACACTATAGGGAAATAGCTCAGGGCACAAATGGCATGCATTACAATTATTCTGCGGCATATATATGTAACTACATTTGTTACGGACGAATTAAACTGGATCGGCCCACGTTTAAATGCAGCTAATTAAGAAAACATTTAACAAAACGTTCATTTGTGTTGGCGTTAATGTGCTAATGCGCCGCTGCGAACACATTTATTTTAGAGTGGAGAAAAGGGGGGCCATTAGATATTTTACGCGACCACTGAAATTTAAATGGAAGCGCACACATTCAAACAATCTATTTAGTTAGGTAAATGAATATTTTATAGTAATAAATCATGTCGGAATTCCTTATGCAATTACAAAGTGTGCAGAGCATGTATTGTTTTTACTTCATGTTTTGTTGGAAACTAGACCAAATGTCCGCTGAGATTTAACGATTAATAGGTGCCAACTGCTATTTATTGTCCTTGCTTTGTACTCGCATTGACGTATTAGCCGAGGGTACTTATGTTCGACGAATTTGCTTGAGCAATTGTACAAGATTTCAAATCATCTATTGTTGCAGTTATAGCGTAATGGTTACCTTAAATCAATTCCGTTCAATTTATTGCGTGGGGACTTTGTGGTATATTAATTAGGCTTTGGAAATCGTGTCATTCATACATGAAAGATTTATGTGTAAATGCATATGGCTGATGTATTATTCGTTTGCGATTGATGGGTCAAGGAAATCAATGTAGAAATTTTAATTTCATTTAAATAAATAAATACAAATTCTTTGTTACCTTATGCATAAGTTTGTTCTAAATTCTATTTATGAAGCTAAAATACCAAGTACCAATCATTTGAAAAAATTGAACCAGTGTACAAAATGAATCTTGTTGTTAAGTAATATTACAGTACCAAAAATGAATGATAAAACTATACGCTATTAAAACAATGTAAAATTTGAAGAAATTTATCAGTAATTCTTTTTTTAATAAAACCAAAAATGTCAGCACAATATAGTAGCGGTGAACGAATTATTAGTATTATTTAATTTAATGCATTTAACGTCGACAAATTTTTGTCCTTTGCCCTTTTGAAACTAATCACCGGCGCGAGAGGTTAACCACATCTGAAAATTTTGCAAAAATTCCAACCTGATTTATTGGGTTCCTTAACGTGCACGCAATATCTAGATAGCACGCTGTACAGTTTTCTTCCTATTCGAAAGAAGGTTAAGACACAAATTCATTATAGTCTTATTGTTGGTTCCATCAAAATGCCTGTTATCACAAGCCGTCGATTTACTAAGAGGCAATGATGCAAAACATAAACAAATAAAAACAGCATTATTATATGTTAGGATGATACTTATTTCCAAAATTAAAGTTAGAATTAATACATTTAAACATGAAACTTAAATTAACATTTGGAAACAAAATATAATTAAAACAAAATCAAATTGTTCATTAACCACCCGTGCTTCCAAAGCAGATTATCTATTCAATGATATCAAACTTTATTACTAAAAAAATATAATTCGTTAAAATATTTTTTGACTGATATAATTTTAGAATTTTTCTAAGGTAAACTAAATTTTTTCAGAAAAATAATAATTTCTTTTATCTATGTATGAATCCTATGTATATTTCTATGTAGCATAATAAAAAGCTAAATAAAGATGCGACTCCTTGCAGAATATTTAAAAAAGCAAGAATTCGCATTAACTTCCATTAATTATTTAGTTTTGTCACAAATGTATTTAACTTTCACCATTTAAGTGATCAGGATAAATAAAACAAATAGATTTAACATCAGAAATTTATCCAACCTAAATCTCTGGAATTCTTTTTCCTTTATCGCGTTTTCATGAGTGCCATAATAGGAGATTTATGCCTTTTCTAACCAAATTTTTGTCTAAGTTCTTCGTTATATTTATCTTATTCTTTTATCTTATTAGCATACTTCGTTGTTTCTCTCGGAACTCAATAGGTGTTGTTATTTTACTGCGCAACCGAAACTACATAACTTCGTCTCAGCTGGTCGCTACTCATCAGTTATCTTCAATCGCTGTCCAGAACCTTTGAGAAAATAGTTAGTATGGACTAGTACAAAGCTTTATATATATATATATATATAATATCTCCAATTGTCAGATTTTTTTCGGTACAATTGTCTTTAATGTATCTTAACATTTTGGGTTCTTACTATACTATCAAAAATGTTGGGCATGTTTTTATTTGCTGGACAATATTTTATACATTTTCCTTAGGAATTAAATAAATTCTAGCATCTTTAGGAATATTAAAAATTTCTTTTGGCGAAGTAGAAGAAGAAGTCTTTTAAAAATTAATCACAAGTGATACAAACATTTTTGAGAAGACTCTGAAGACGTTGGAAATGGCAAACACATCTTTAAAACTGTTAAAAATTACTGTTTTCAAGTTATAAATTAAACAAGAGATTACAAGTGCTACACACATTTTCGACAAGGCCCTGAATATGTTAAAGATGAACGCTCTACCACATCAACAACAATATGAAAAAGTAAAGAAAATGCGTATGGACAATTGCAGACTCACTATCAAAAAAGTAGTGATGTTGATTGATATTATTTCACCAACGACAAGCTTTTTTCGGATATTTTGGGCGTAAAACAAGATGCATTATAGAATATTCATACAATGGCCAACATTGAAAAGATATTGATAGAATCGCTAAAGAAGTTAAACTATACACCAAAAATTCCGGAAACTATTTTGAATGGGACAAAACAAATATTAATAAAAATTAATTCCTAGTTTTATATTTTTTGATCAAACATTGTATTAGACAAATCCGAGCTTAGTTATCCCAATAGTTTTTCCTACTAATCAAAAAATGATTATTTTACAAAAGTAATAAATAATCATGTTTGTCGTCGAGAATTAATAACTGCTTCGTCTACTGGTCTACCAAAGGATTACTGTCGGGTAGAACGGTGATTTCTTAAAATTTTTTGGTATGCATTTTGTGTAACTGGTTTTTTATTATAAATGTATCCACGCCTGCTGATATAATAAGAATTACATTATTTTATTAGTAGATGTCGTGGATTGTTCAAAAAAAGTTGAAAATATCCTTTCTCTCCTTTATCATTTTTACTGACTGCGTTATTCAAAATCAAACCGGCATTTCTGCCAGTTACAAGCAAAGAGTAAAAGTAGACAAGTTAATAAAATAACAGAAACTAGAAAATTGCAATCATCACAAGGTAATTAACATTTATTATAAAGGAAAAAAAAATAGCAGAATCAAAGGTTCGATAGGCAATAGTTCAGCTAGACTACAGTACAGTTTGAAGAAACTAGCTAAAGGCAAAGTAATAATAACCAAATAGCGATCGTTGACAACCATGCCGATAACATAGTTGAAAACGATAGCTAATCGGCCAAAGCGCAGAAAGAAAAAAACACTATTGTAAAGTAGACAATTTTATTAAAATAAATAAGTGAGTAAGACAATAATAACGTTTCTGGTAGATAAACGAAAATTGTCAAATCAAATGTCCTAATAAACATTAAGGTAGTGGCAAAATGGTTAGTACCTACACCAAAACATAAAAAAAATGTCGGCCTAAGTAAACAATATGGAGAACCACCCAGTAGGGTGCCTCCAAGTCTATATCATATTCCGCCGATAAGGTGGACATTATATTTGGCAACGTTACCGAATAGCAAATAGGAAACGTTGCATGGAAGGAGATAGACAGGTATGTCTCTCAAAGGTGACAGTGGAGAGCCACTCGTTGAACCTTGTATTAACGCCTCTTTATAGTTGAATGAGAGACATTGCTTGGAAGGCAGGTGCACAGTGGAGAGCCACTCGTAAAACCTTGTATTAATGTGTCTGGTAATTAGGGTACGTTCAACATACTACGTTACGTGCATGGAAGGAAAGGGTAAGTACCATTCTCAGGTTCCGCTGATTATGTGGACATTACATTTGGCAAAGTTACCGAGTAGTAAAATAAATTGAATCTAATCCAATAGAAGTTATTGGTT
>JARJEC010128685.1:0-10182 GCA_030264575.1 Tachinus sp. AB-2021
TCTCCATTCATCGGGGAAAAATTGATAGAGAAGCCAATAGTTAAATATTTTGATAATGTAGATGTGAATATTGTGGTTTAGTTGTCTTAATATTTGACGTGTTAGCATGTCATGTCCAGATGCCGTGTTTTTACCATTATTTAACAAGTTGTAATAGGATTCTTCGTCAATTCTTTCTTCTACAGGAGTTAATTTTATTTGACGACTAAATTTTGTATACAACTTATCTACCCGTTTTAAATGGTTTTTGTAAAATTTGTTGTGGTTTTAAAAGGTATATGTATCTTTAAAATGTCTTTGGAAGGTGTTAGCTAGGTCTTTGTCTGTGGACATTTGATTGTGGATATGAGATTGAGTGTATTTTGGACGTTTGCTTGTATTTTGTCATTTTTTTATTTCGTTAAAATAAATATTGCTGTCTTTTCGTTGATCTTATTATATTACATTTATATATTTTTCCAATCTATATATTTACTGGAGTATCAAGTAATGAATGTCTTTATTTAGTTCGTTAAATTTTCTTTTTTGTAATCTGTCGTTGGTTGTTTTGAATTCGCGATATAATTGCCTTTAGTATTTTATAAGTCATAGTATGAATGTAGGAAGTGGGTAGAAAAAATAAGCTTTTATTATTTTTGGAGAGTGTCGTTGAATTGATGAAGTTATTGTTTGTGAAAACATTGAAATTATTGTGGGATATATGATTGGGTGGCAATTGACAAAGGATGAATGATCATTATTATGTTGCAGAGATTGACGTTTTTTTTTATATTCGTTAGCGACAGTTACTGGTTGTATATTAATTTTAAAAATAATTGCAAGATGATCTCAGCAAAGCTCAGGGATAACATTGACTAACCGAATAAGAGGTTTAATAGTAGATGAGCAGAGGAATATATCGGGTGTTGTGCTTCGGTTATTGTTCATAATGAAAGTGGAGGGAGTGTTTGTTTAGGAAAAGTCGGAGATTGTCAGGAATTGCTGCAGGTGGCAAGATTTTTTTGGATTTATATTGAAGTCACCAATTATAAGAGAGTGTTTATATAATGACGCTTTCACAAATATATTGTCCTCAATGGTGGATGTTGAGTGGATGTACACTAGAAAAATGTATAGTTTCTCGTTTAGGAGAGGAATTGAAACGTGGATACAATCATTTAGGGGATTATTAATGCAGGGTGGATTGTCTTTTTTAACCGAGTTCAAAGAATTTAACATGGCGACAGATACAGTTATATATTTTTTCTTCAGGTGCATATTCTATTGTACAATTTTTGCAATTTCTCTTCACTTTGTTAACTGCAATTTTTCAACTGACTAGATGTTGTTAAGTACAAATAGGATTGAAAATGTTATCTAAAAGTTGTGGGTTTGATCCCCACCCAAGGTGAATTTTTAAAACGTTTACTTCAATGTAATCTCAAAGAATTGTTCAACGCAGCTCATCTTTTACTAATTCTACAACTTAGTTTCTTTAGATAATTATATAAATATCGTCCTTCATAATTTGTATAAGTATTTTAATTCTTGTTTTTGGGAAGACAGCAATTTAGGACTGTTGGAAATTAATTTCAAACAAAACAAAAACTCAATATTTTTATTGAGCACGTTTCGGAGACGAAACCTGCCTCTTTCATCAGCTCTTGAATAACTAAGACAAAACATGTTATATGAAACCAATTATAAAGTTTCTTTAGTGTTGCCCCAGTTTTCATTTGTATGTGACTTATCTCATTTTCTGTTTGTTATTGCAGACAGCATAACGTTAATGTTATTTTTTCTAATTAGCTTCAATTGCAATAATATAAAAAAAAATAATTATGCAAAAAATACAATATTTAAAAGTACAAAGCAAGGTAAAAGTTCATTAATATTAAACATCAAATAAATATAATAACCTCCGATGGAGCATAATATGTACACATAAGGCACCGTAAATCAAGGCTCAGATGTGGGAATTTTCATGGATAAAGAAACGAAGGTATAGGAGAAGAAAAAATTGAAAAGAACTTCCGAAAGGTGATGGAAGCGGTATAGAATAGATGCTAAAAAGATGAAAAAAAAAATGAAGAAGAAACTAATCATTAGGATAGTTTCAACCTTTACTACATGGTACTTATAAATAAAACAATTTACTAAGTTTTACCATAAAAATATTTATTGAAAATCAATATTTTAGCGACTTAAGTTTCGACTTCTGAAGGTCATATCACACTTGATAATAACCTTCACAAGTCAAAACAAAAGTCGCTAATATATTGATTTTCAATAAATTTTTTTGAGGTAAAACTTTATTTTTTTAAAGATGAAACTGTCATATATTAATATACAGAATGAGGTTTAGTTGTTTTGTTGTTATTTAATTTGAACTGTATTGTCAAGGCCGCAAGGCACGAAATTAACATAAATTATTAATTAAAACGTGGTCAAATGATTGGTATCTTATAACAAAGATACCAATCATTTGAAATTAATGATAATCCATAGAAAAAAATCATAAAAACGCCATAGTTAAAGGATGCAAACTAGATTGTGTTAAATTGTGGTCTTGTGGCATGGATAAAATATAAGAATAATATAATATCAGTTTAATTTAAAAATTGCTGAGCTATCTGAAGAAAGATTTATCGGCTGTTTTTCTTCTTGCAGCTTTAAACGCAATTTATTCCGAAATGCAAGTTACACAATTTATTTAATGTTTCTTTTGCGGGAAAATATTTGCATTTTTTTGTAATGCTTACTACTCCGTCTTTAACAATTATATTTTTATGTTTTACGGAATTCTAAATATATTGACAAATTGTCTACAAAGCATCAGCGGATTTGTTATTTCAGAACTATATTTTCTTACAATTTAATTCAATTGCTTTGTTCACACTCTTTTACAAAGCTGAGGTGAGATCGAAATGGGCAAATATGTAAACACTTTACTTTTACTTTAGAATTTCTATTGCTATTTGCGTCGTTTCTTTTTAAGGCAGAGGTACTTTGCGATTCTATAAAAGTGTAAGTAAATCAATTCTTATTATGCAGGAATAAAAATGCATGCACTGTTCGCTGTTGGTTTTGTTAGTCGCCCGAGTATGTGAACAGTTTCTTGCAATTGAAAGTCCCAGCAGCGTTTCGAACGAATGGCAAAGAAGAAAAAGAAAATATTATTTCCCCAATTAGTTAAAGTTTCAGTAAATTAAATTATTTGATTGAGCAAGTGAAAAAGTTTTCATTATAAAAAAAATTGTAAAATTTGTTTGCATTCTTTATCTTAACAGCAGTCGCAGAATTATAGAAACTCAAAAATAATAATAAAGATCTGTAAATGTACAGAAACACATATATTTAAATTTAATTTATACTTCACTTTTTACTGAAAATTGAGAGGGCTGCAGTTACGAGCTCTCAATTTTCAGTAAAAAGTGAAGTATAAATTAAATTTAAGTATATGTATTTTCTGTACATTTACAGATGTTAATTAGTAACTGTGTTTGAAACTAAAAAAATTGCAACATAAAAACTCAGCCTCATGTTGATTGTAAACATAACTTTCACATTTAAAATTGTTATAATAATTAATTCATATATTTCCTGTAAGTAAGTATACATTTATATATGCTGCAAATATATTGTATTTTTAAATATTTTTTAGCCACGGATGCGTATCCTTTAAGCCCGAAAAGTAAATACAATTGGTTAAAATAATAGTAAAAATAGATTAGTTTAAATTGAATGAATAAGTATGTAAAGAGAATTCGATTTAAACAAATCAAATTAATCAACTTCAAACAAATTCCAGCCCCGCTTATAATATAAAAAAATGTAAACTGAAATGATATCCAATAAAAGAAAATGAGTAAAAGCTTTCCACATTTTTAAACAAGTCCCAGTACAAGCTATACAAGGTAGATATTTCTTTTATATTCACATAAACATAAAAAATAACGAATAAAAATTTATTTCACTTTTCCATTTCCCCAATGTTGCATGGGATGTATAATTCGAAACGATCAAACATATATATTTTTATATGTGTATTCAGACTAGTCGGAATTTTTATAAATACATGCCCCGAAAAGCGTGCGCCGAATAACCAACAATCGAAATTGATGGCTATCGAAAAAATCAAATCATGATATTACAGACATAAATATATTCATAGAATTTTCCCATATTTTCCATTGTAATATTCACGTCGAGGTATAAGGATTAAACGGGAGATAGCAAAAGGACGCGTGACGCAATATATAAAACCGTGAACTGGAAGGGTGCCATTGCTCTTTTTGTCATATATATAACCTGCAGATCTGATATAACTGAGAAAAATTGAAGGGAATATATGAAAAAATCCTTAAAGGTGAACGTGGATAGAATGTTTCCGTTCTTCGATCTTCAATTCCGGTTGCATAATTAGAAATTTCTTCGTAAATAAACTTCGCAAATGGGTTTACCTTTCGTAAACAATTCCAAACAAGACGGATAAACTGAATTACATTTTAAACGATTTACGTGCTGCTATTTTCCAACTATTACAATTCGTGTCTTTGTAAATTGTCTATTTCACGCGTTTATGTTGAAGGTAATATCGGCAAGACACGCCTAATATTCTACGCTATACTACAACGACACGTTTCCAATATTACGTTGCCGCTTATATTTGCTTCGATATACTCCGTAATGGTTTATATTAAAATCGGATTACGCGATAACATAAATGCTGTGCCCGGCGCATCCACCAATTACGATAAAATATATTTATAACAAATTTACTGAATCAATTAAAAAAAAATAGTTTTAAAACTATTATTTACTTAATTACTTAAACTAATTCTATATTAGGAGTCAAACAAAATTCTGTATTTTAAATAAAGGCAAATTTCCTTAATTTATTGTTAATTTTAATGTTCCATTGTTATTTCAGTTGAGTAATATTGGCTAAGCTAAACATGTTATCCTGTGACAAACTTTGATGTATTATGTTAAACATTAATTACATTAACGTTATCAAAACAATTTTGTGAATATCATTTGTTTGGCATTTATATGAAATTTAATATTTTGATTATAATTCAAATTTCAAATATTAATTTAAATTAATTACTATACAATAGTATTTTTTAAAATAATCGGTCGAGTTACATAAAATGTTTTAAAATTTACGTATTTGAAAAATGTTAGATTATTATAATAGTTTGTACTGGCTATCTAGCTTTAAGACAAATAAATTACTGTTTAATATAATAATAGCTTAACACAAAACATATATTGAAGCATAATTATGTTTAAATATTCGCTATCTTTAAGCAAACTTTAAATTTTGCAGAACAGCTGCATCAATGTGAGCTAGATTATAGTTTCCTGAATTAATTTTCCATTTTATATTCCTTGTGAAATATAGATTATAGTCGCTGTATTCCGCTCATCTCCCAGTTTGACGCACCCTTAATTACTCTTGCATATTTTCCTAGCTTATAGCAAAACTTTAGGTGGTGGACGGGCAATCAACAAGATGAGCAAATGTGTGAGCAGAAATAGTTTTCTTAATACACAAAATACAAAAAAATATTTGTAAAATTAATTTTATTGGTGTAGAAAAATAGCTGTATATTAATTTATATAAAAATTAATTGTATATCAAATCAAATGAAAATTAACAAGCATAATTTCAAATTTAATAAAGTAATACTAGAATAAATGTAAATTCCATATAAAAAGCTAAATCAATTAAAAATTCTTAATTTAAACATAAAATATACTTATTTCCGTCAAACACAAATGTTATTTTCATCAAAACAAATATAATTTACTTTGCTAAAAATTTCAATTATACGTAAACATTTTAAATATACAATACATTTCAATATTAATTGGAAATTAATTAATCGCACGATTCGATTTCAAATTAATTTTCGCTTGCAATCAATTTGTCAATTTTAAATAATGGTTCAGTATCAGCAATTATAAGTTGTGACAGTAAAACTCACAGTGCTTATCTAAACCGGATTGAGTATTCACATTCCGACCGCTGTTAATAAATTAACTTCAGTTTTGAAGGCGGCTCTGCGCGGTTGCGGTCGGAATATTGCAGGTTTGGTCTATGGTTGCGGTAGAAATTACAGTTGGCATATGTATATTAATGCAAAATCACTATAAAATTGCCGACATTATATGCCGTATCATTATATAAAGCGCTGTAAATTCACCTTAAATGCCCCGGCATTTATACACCAAACCTGTCATACGTGTGGTTAAGTATTATTACTGTCTGAGATTTATTTCTGCTGTTTGGCAAATACATGATGCCATCAACGGACGTTTTAATTGGTGTTGTTTGGTTAGAATTTATAACGTTGATTTAAATAATTATTGAAGTAATTGTTATGCTTCACGCATAGTGCATACTAAAATATATAATAATCCAGGCGAAAGGCACGCCCAGTAATTTAACATGATTAAAAACAATTAATTTTAAAAATTTTTACTGTAATAAATAACAAAAATCTTATATAAACACACAATAAAAACACATTTTTATTAAAATGAAAATTTATTTATTAAAAAAAGTATAAATAAATCCCAAACAAATTATTTTAATTGCTTTAAAATGTTCAAAGATTCCATTGAGCTTTATATTTATCTATATTTTTAAATTTAATTATCTAAGAGAATATAATTATTTTTACAGAATAAAAAAAAACTTTTATTAAAAAGCAGCAAAAAATTAAAATGCGTATTAACTATTAATTCACTAACTTAAAAATTGTAAATAACCCAGCACGTATAACCAACAAATTAATCAACAATAATATTAATAACCACGCACTTTGACTGTTTTAATATTAAATTGTTTATTATTAATAAATAATGTTATTTTTTTAAAAGAAAATCAATATTATACAATTAATTTCCTATTTACTAAAAATTATTTTTGTTATGAAATCTCATTGGAGGTTTCCATTTGTAAGAAAGTTTAACAACATATCATTTTTTCTGATTTACAGGTTTCTTGGATTTTTTTAAAATTAATTTATATTCAATTCCATCCAAATTTTCTTCTGTTGAAAAACGCAGCAATTAATATGGTTTTCTGAAACAAAAAAAATAGTAAACACATAATTTATTTTTTCAAATTAAACATTTTTATTTTCTTTTAAAAATTCAAAAAATAAAAGAACCATTTTGTTTACAGTTTCAGTAAATATTTTTAAATTTTCTTTAATTTATATTAAATTTTTTTTTAGAAAATCCTTTTTTCTGAAAATGTTGTTCACATTCTTCAATAGCAAAAAAAACCGTCTTCTCAAAACACCAAATTTATTTCTAACATTGATTGTAATTATTTTACAATTTGCAGCAACCAGAAAATTAAAAAAAATTCCATTCTTTTCATTTTTGTAAAGCCAAAAACCCCATTTTATTAAAAATCAATCGTAAAAAAACAAAATCAATATTTCTTTTTTCTTATGTTTTAAAAATGCGTTTCTAATAATTTTTTAACACGAAAAAAAGAAAAAGTTGCAATTTTAAAATATGTAATTATAATTGTTTTTATAAAATTTTAAAACTGTTCATCAAAGTTTTATATGGGTGGCGTTGTACTCTATTAAAAATGGAATCAATACAGAAAAGCGATACAGAAAAAGAATACAGAAAAACGAATTTATCGTTTAACTTGTGTAAAGACGTCTTACAAAGACGAAAAACAAATTAGTTTGTATAATACAAACGCAACTTGCGTTTTAAATTTTCTTTGAGTTACATTTTACTTGTTAAATTTTTAGTATTACTTTACTTGTAGTACTAGTTGGAATACGCAAGTTGCTTTTGTATTATACAAAGTAATTTGTTTTTCGTCTTTGTAAGACGTCTTTATACAAGTTAAACCATAAATTTATTTTTCTGTATTATTTTTAATTTACTTGTATCATGTAGTTAGGGATAGTAAAAAAAATGGAATAAATAACCGAAGAAAATAATTTCTTAAAAAAAATAAGTGGGATGGATATAAGTGATATAACTAATGAATACTTGTTTGAATTGATTATCTACTCGATATAAAATTATAAAAATAAGATGAACAATTATCAAAATAACTAATATAGTTAAATTTTGCAATTTTTGTATATGAATAATATATTTTAAAATTATAACAATATGTATATCAAAATGTATATAATTAGTATTTATATATACTACAATTAAGAAAAAGTATTTTTCTTAATTGTTTACAAATCCTATTTGTTAATATACTCAATAAAACTAAATAACTCGATTCAAAGTTCCGTTTAAATACATGCATATAATACGCCGAAGCAAGTGTTCTTGCGCATGCGTTAAAATCCAAGAAACAGTGTATTACTTGGCAGATCTCTGGTGAAGTGTGGCTTGTCACATTTTCAAATGGAAGCACCAACATCGCGCGCCTGTAATATTGTGCGTGAGTACATTTGCACACAGGTACGTCTATTATTATCATTCAGCAAGGCAATCTGCCGGCTCGGTGTTGTTAACGGATGTTTTGTCTTCCGTGTGTGTCGAGTGAATGTGAAATTGTTTTGCAGTATACACGTTGCCCTTTCTCTTATATTAAGAGCTGCGTAAAGTAGACTTCTCCAAAGTTGAGCCAGTTAGTAAAGCTTCCGATTGCTAACCGGTTCAAAAACATTTAAATTGAACAAACAAACATTAAATCTCCCAAAAAGTCTTCGTTACATCGTCCATCGTCATGCTGGTCTTTTCAGTCGGTTTCAGACTATTCCCCCAGCATAAATCCCCAAAAATATTATTTCATCAGCAAATAATAATTTTGTTTTTAATCTTGCTTAATACAAACAATCAAACAGATTGCTAACGAAGATGCGCAACGGATTCAATCAACTTCCTCTCAACAAAAATACTCCTTATTCCTCAATCAATTTATGAATCCGGTTTGTAATTCGTTTGGTTTGTTGGCCGGTCCAATAAGGGTATACGAAATAAATTTAGTTAAAATTTCTTATTCATAATGGATAATGCCAATATCTAGTGCAGGAATATAAAAAGAACAACAAAGTAACTCTCTTAAACTTCTATTAAAGTCGCAGTGAGTCCATGCAACATCTGCTTACCTGATAAAATAATAAAAATCAAATGTTGAATCGGTTAAACCGGTTAATACATCTTTTCTTAGAAGAATGGTAAGAGGAGATGGTGGGAAATAGGACGTACCATTTCATAGTCAATTTAACGTAAGCGTAAATGGTTTTATCGAGCATATAGAAGAATTAAACGTATCCAGAAATGTTAGCAACGTAGCATATTTTATGTTGGTGTAGTTCCGAGCAAACAAACAAAAGGTAATTAATTGGAAAAAATTTTGTACCGGTTTACAAGATCAATTTTTGCCTCAGAACTATAACGATCGTAAAATTTTAACGATTTTTAGACTCAAGCAAAAATGTGAACAAAAAAACCAATGCTCATTTTATAAAGCGTATATGAGTAATTGTTTTAATAGGTTGAACCTTATTTCATTGAAACAAGTATTTCTTGTTATACTTATGAAGTAAAGAAGGATGATAAACTTTTTCAGTTGGGCAGAAATGTAGAAGGATAACAAAGAGTTATACAAAGCTTCTGTCCATCGGTAAATAAATTGAGCAAGAAGTCAGATTTTGCGTGAAGTAACCTAAAAATAAGCAGATTATTAAGATTTATGTAGGTAGTAGGAATCAATTCCGCAGAGATGATAGTCAATTAAGTGACAGATCTGGCGTGAGATACCAATTGTTTCTGATGTGGTACCACAATACTCAAAATTGTGTTATAAGAATTATTTAATGTTTTATATGTAAACAATTGAGCCACATGAAATCTAATTGTCCAGGAATGGGACATAAAAACCTCCAGAATTTTGGGAAACGGTTGAAAAAACCGTTTCATGATCCGCTATCATTTCTTAGTTATGTGGTCCAAGCAGAGATAATTGAGAATACCGGCTAAGAATAAAACCTTTAAAAAGAACAAAAAGATAGGGTAACTTAAAATGTGTTTAATTAGACCAAATTATTAAAAAATTAAAAACTTTAATTCAACTTTGATCAAATTAGGTATAAATACTAGCCTGTTCATTATTATCAATTAAAAAAACCTGATATATAAAATACTTAAAAAAAATTAATTAAACAATGATTAAACAAAACTTTATTTTTA
>JARJEC010128719.1:0-15234 GCA_030264575.1 Tachinus sp. AB-2021
AATGCGATTCTGATAAGAGTTGACAACCGAATCTGTCATTATCTCTAACTCGTGTGCAGTGCTTGCTACCTTTGGACAGACCCCGATTTGGTCGACTAGTATCTCGTTATATAGATGCCAGTCGGCTTTCCTCGGGTTCCTGTGTTCCAAAGGCAGTTGTTCATCAGATTCAATAGTAAATCGGAGTAGAGATCATGGTCAGACAAAGAGGGTTCACCTGACACATATCACTATTTTATTACTTCACTCGCTTTTTGGTTAGCTAGTGTAAGGTCGATAACTTCGCAGCGCGACGCATTGCGGAACGTTGGCAAGTTACCTTTAATCACTATATCTAGGTTAGTTTCAATTATATATTCTAGGAGTGTCTTACTTCTTAGATTAGTGTCCTTGTTCCCCCAAGCTATGTGGTATCACAACCGTGAATCAGCGGTTCATCTGCCCCGTTGCTTAATAGCTGTTGGATCTCAACCGGTGGCGGAGGGCCCCGTTGGTCGTAGGGATGGTAACCGGATCCGAGAATAATCTTTCTCCTGTTTCTCTTCCCCGCTATGGTCACCTTTATCTGTCACTAGATCTCTGTAACATTGATTCCATAATGGCATTACGTTAAGTACATGTTTCGCTGATATATGTACCAGGGTTGCATGAGGGTTGGGTTGCAAGCAACCATGTACCCTGTATGCTTAAACCTCTTATCTTATTGTAGAAAAGCCTAGCTGCAAAATGCTTTATAACTTTTCAATTTTCTCCTAAGAGCCTTTGCCCATGAGTAGGACATGTTAGGTCTGCTTGTGGTCTGGCTTGGAGTTCACCACTATCCCATATCGTTGCAAATGGTGTTTTGTACTGCCACCCTGTTGAGCAAGGTGCCCGGTTGCAATTGCGGCTCCGGTACCCAGGTGATCACTCTCTTGGGTTCTGGAAGTTTCTTCAGGTCAATGACCTGAAGTTCTTTGCCATCCAGGAGGCGCTTTTCAGCCGATGTGCTTACCAGCCATTCTTTTGCTATCCACCTTTATAACTGCATTCCTGAAATCGTGGTGCTGTTTGTCCTTTTGTCAACTCATCAATCCTGCCAAGAATAGCTGCCTTGATGGTTTCTGCTACTTCGGCGTTCAAGGAGCAATTAGTGTATTCTTTCGGAGTTATTACTAGTGTACAATACCCCTCAGAGTGTTCCTGAAGGTCCTTTTTGAAGTCCCTTCATTTCCCTTACTTCTTTTAGCCGGCCGTTGCTGCTGCTGGACAGGTTTCGCTTTTGCGACCTTGAGGTTCCTGCGGCAGATTTCAACGGTAAGTTTTGCTTGTGCGTCCCTTCCATTGAAGTCAGCTTGGTAGCCGGGGTTCCCTGAGCTTCCTTTTCTTTCTTCAGCTTACGTCTGGCAGCTCCTGAAAGTTTAGGCTTTGCTGTCGCTTCCGTCCGATTGCCGACAGTAGTTGGGTTCTCCAAAGAGTCCCCTTGTTGGTGAATTGTTTTGTTTTTGGTTTCCATATTTGGTCCCACGAGTACGGATGAAATAAATGTCGCCGTACGCAGAGCCCCGATACGCACGGAAGGCTAAATACATTGGGAGTTCGCCTGGTATCCCAAGGGCACCGTTCAAGACGCAGAATCCCCTGCGTCATACATCCCTCGGCACGGTAGCTTCCACCTTGGATTGGGGCCCTAACATAGTTTAGCCTGTAGGTCAATGCAGGGTGTGACGGTCGGAGTCATATGTAGGATATATGTAGGGCATCCTTCGAGGACCAATAACACTGAGTCATCTCCTTTGACGGTGAGGTGTGACCGACCAGTGTGAGAGCTACTACCTCTGAAGCATACCCTATACCCCAACCCTAAAGTTAGAAATACATCACATTAAAAAAAATATTGTTGTGAATATCTCATAAACTAGTTATTCTTTATCCATTGAAATCTGCAATTAAAATAGTACTACTTTGCTAATTTAACAGATGTAACTTTAATAATAACAAAGTTAGCAACGGTAAACGGATAAGTTGGGACACCCAGTAGAGACAGAAATTTATATAGAAATTTGTTTAAACTCAATGTTCCCAAAAAATATTCGACTTATGCATTAATTTGAGTTAAAGAAGTTTTACTGTATTAAGTGATTATTTCATGTTAATGATTAAGATGAATAAAAATTTATACTATTTAATTTTTTAATTCATGAAATAATGTTTACAAAATACAGCTCAAGTATATACATTAATATTAATGATTATAAATTTGTTCTTTTTTTAGATATATATATATATATATATAATATCAATACACTCGTTGTATTACCTGTGATAACCTTGAGTTTTCTCCTAATTATTTCACTCTAATTTAAAAGCAAACTTTTGATTGGCTTAGTCAGGTTTATATAAGCGAATTAATAAATGATATGATATAATTATCGTTTGTGGTTTATGAAAAATTTATCGCTAATTTGTTCTCTTTTTCTAGATAAATTATGTTGCTTTAGGAAACCCCACTCTCGCTAGCGCGCTCGTGGTGGTTTCCAAGAGCAACATAGTTTATCTCTCAAAATCGACTAAATTTAAAATTTGATAATCATGAATACACTCGTTGTACTGCTAATGACAATTTTTATGTGTTTAAAATTAAAAGTTAGTCATATGATAAATAGATAAGCATTGATATTTTTTTATTTAGGGGCCCGCATGTTGGTTATGGGATTATCTACGGAGATCTGGTCAAGGTGGATTCTTTTTACCTTTAAGTGGTGGGGTTGATTCATCTAGTACGGCTATAATTGTGTTTTCAATGTGCAGGATGATCACTGAAGCAATTCAAATCGGAGGTTAGTCAAATTATATTATTTATGTATATTTGGTTTTATATATATTTACTAAATACACTAGAAAACGAGAATCTTGATCGAATACAAAAAAGCTATAGTTTATTGGAATGGTTTAAAAGTCATTTTATAAGCTATTGATTTTATCAAAATCACGCAACAGGTTTTCTAAGGTCAATGGTATGAAACAAAATAAAAATACATAAACTTTAATGAAGGCAGACTAGTATCAGTACGTCATAATAATAATCTATTCTTATTCTTTCCTTGGCACAAACCACCTACCATATTTTTCTTTCTTTGACTCACATGTATGTATATTAAAACTAATCAACCGGTATCTTATTAACTGTTACAAACTGTGAAAAATGTATTATTTTTGTATTAATACTATAACTTTATTATAGATACTAAAGTATTGTCAGATTTACGAAAGATTCTAGGAGATTCTGAATATATTCCAAAATCTGCATCTGAACTTTGTAATAGAATTTTAGTGACTTGTTATATGGGGTCAGAAAATTCATCTAAAGAAACAAGAAATAGGGCAGCTACGTTGGCAGCACAAATTGGAAGGTTTACTTTTATAAATTGCTTTAATTATAATAAATAAAAAAATGCAACACAAAAACAAACATATTACAGTTTTTGTTTATTTTTGTGTGGTAACTAACGATGAACTAAAGGTTAAAACCAATATAAAAATCAATAAAATATGTAAAAACTAATATATATATATAAGAATATAATTCTTAACTTACATCATAAATATATATGTTCTAGTTATCACCTAGTAATATCAATCGATAAAGCAGTGTCAACAGTATTGGAAATATTCAGCACAGTTACAGGCTTATTCCCTAAATATACAACACGAGGTGGATGTCCAAGACAAAACCTAGCTCTTCAAAATATACAAGCTAGGTTGCGTATGGTATTATCATATCTATTTGCACAACTAATGTTATGGGCAAGAGGTCGACCTGGAGGATTATTAGTACTAGGTAAAATAATTAATATATTCTGTTTAAGGTACTTTATAGTTAACTTTGGACAATTTGCTATAACAGAAATCTATTTTGGTAGAAAATAGATTTGATAAATAAACGAATTTTGAAAAAAAATATTTTTGTATTGAAGGTTCTGCTAATGTCGATGAGGCTTTGAGAGGATATATGACCAAATATGATTGTTCAAGTGCAGATATTAATCCCATAGGTGGAATATCAAAAACTGATCTTCGAATGTTTTTACATTACATTAAAGATAAGGTATTACTATTATGATTAAATATTATTCTAACTATTGAGAAGTTGTACTATATTTTGTAATAAAGATCTTTTAATAAACAGTAAAAGGTTACCCTCAAGTTTGTATAAACATACAGGTTGATTTGTACCTGGAGGTGAAAAATTAAAAATTGTGTCTGAAATTGGATTCTAAATAAAAATACGAAATAACTTTTCTCCAGATCGGCTTTTGTTTTGTAAATATTGAGGTCCAAACTTTTGAATGACATAATTTCAAGTTTAACAAAAAATAATAAAAGGTCATATGAAAACCATTACTTTAATTTACAACTCATGCCAGCACTGCCAGCTGCTATGTAAGCCACCCAATAAATTATAAACTGCAGCAAAATATTGGTCATATTCAATTTCAAATGCAGCGTTCATATATCTGTCTCTTCTGCATAAATTAGTTCTTTTATGTGGCCTCAGAAGTAAAAATCTAATGGATTTAGATTTGGCGACCATTAAACTTGACCTTGCAACATCCAGTGGCCCACCACCATGCTGATACCTCATTACCTTGTGTAATGCAAGTGGAACATCTGCTAATAAGTTCTACAAGTGATTATTCAACAATTCTTCAAGTAGGACGCAACATTTAAATGATACGGTAGAACTTGTATTGGCAGTAGACGACTGTTGAATATCCCACAACATGTGTTAATCGAAAATCTGTGTTGAAAATGTTGTCTTTTAAATCTTGCATATTTACTATTGATTATACATGCTGATTGTGTCAACAATTAATAAATATATTTTTTTGTTTTAAAGCAATTTCCGTGACTTACTATTAATTTTATGGACAAAAATTAAATAAGATTAGAAAACTTTATGGCTTGATATCTCCAAACAATGGTCGATTGGGAAAAACGTTATTTCGTATTTTTTGTTTAGAATCCAATCTCGAACACAAATTTTCACCCAGTATACTTTGAAATAATATTATAGCAACAACTTAAATTTTCATATATTTAACCTTCCACACTTGTCTCTCACATCATAACATAAACATTTTAGTGATATTTAAAAAAAGTTAAAATAAATTTAGCACAGAATACGAAATAAAATATTATTTGGTAAAATATAATTTTTTTAATATTATTCTACTTAAATTAAAAAAATCCACAACATAATTAAAAAAAATGTTTAAACCTAAGTTTGATTAAAATAATAATAAATAAAATTTAAAATAATTTATGTTTTTCTGACACCTATGAACTAATGGATAAAAATTTTACAATAATAAGGCTTTGCAAGTTGCTGATAAATGTAAACACAAATATTTTTGCAAAGTTTCTTAGAACAAGAAAGTAGAGGAATTATACTAATGACTCTTTGGAAGCTCATACTTTTACTAAAATAGAATACAAAAAATGGGGGTTGTCATTTAAAATTAAAAAAATGATTATCGTCACTTGAAAAATGTTAGAAATAAATGCTCGGCAAGAGATGATAAAAAATTTCCTTTAATCTCATGTATCATGCAAACAAATTGAATAGAAAATAAGCAAGTCGTAGCATTGGCCGGATTTTAGTATCCAGCTTGTATTTATATACAAGCTGGATATATTCAATATCAATTTATGTTGATATTGAATATTTGTATCTGGGGCTTACACATATTTTAAGTCAATATGTTGCTGAATAGGTTATGCATGTTTGCTGTATTTGCTATTTGTATTATTTACGTGCCGTATACCCATTACATACCCATCACATTGGTTCTGGCTTAAATGCTAAAACACATTTAAGAAGGAAACCTTGGTTCTCCGAAACATCTGTTTACAATATATGATTAACTGAACATTTAATTTTTTATTTAAGTTTTAATAGTCTTTCAAACCAGTTTTTAATTTGACTCAAGAACGTGGTAATATAAACAAATATAATTGTTGATTTCTTTATTGATATAGTTCATAACTTAAACATGCGTTCTAATAGCAGCTTTATATATATATTAATAGGATACAACTAGTGATAACGATATTATCTTGTTTTAGTTCAGAATACCTATTATTGGAGATATAATTGATGCTCCACCAACAGCTGAGTTGGAACCATTACAAGATGGTCAAATTGCACAAACAGATGAACAGGATATGGGAATGACTTATGATGAACTTAGCACATTTGGAAAATTAAGAAAACAACAATTTTGTGGACCATATTCCATGTTTTGTAAATTGGTACAGACATGGTCCCAATACTATACACCAAAGGAAGTTGCAGAGAAAGTGAAACATTTCTTTAGGTAGTTATATTAATTGGTTGATTCTGTGTTTGCGTCTTATAAGCTATAGATTTGTATATCTATAAGCGAAGATGTAGTCTGTAACTTGCGTTCTTACAGTATATTTCAAAAATTCAATTCTGTGCATGCTGCTATAACACCGCACGTAATGATGATAATTGTACTACTTTTATAAAAACAGCTAACTTGACTTGCATTTTTCTCACTACATTTGTATGAATTGTCAGTTAATCGAAAATGTGATAAGTTTTTGTATTAAATAAAATACTATTCTTCTTCTTCTTTTGTTGGTACTCTGGAGATCTCTTTACCCATAGCAGGGAATTTGCAGTATTTGCTACAATTGATTCGTTAGAGGCAGACGTGTTAAAAATAAAAAATAGAGAGAAAAATTAAAGAAGTACCATGTTCAAATTGTAGCAAATACTGTAAATCCCCTGCTGTGGGTATATATATATATATATATATACAGGGCCGAGGGAAAAGACCGACGGATACATTCCACTCGCGTGTCGCGACTTATTTAAATGATTTTCTAAACTAAAATTAAAAATCTGATGTTTTTATTTATGAAATACTTTAAATTAATAAAAAATCTTTAAGACAACAAGCAACTCCACCAAATACAATGTTTCAAAATAAAATAATTCTCTAAACTAAATTCAAAAATACAATTTGATTTTGAAGAAGATTTTTATTAATTTAAAGTATTTTTTAAATTAAAAAAATATTAGATTTTTAATTTTAATTTAGAGAATCATTTTATTTTAATTAACTTGAACAATAATTCCATCAATTTTGCCTAAGGGGAAGATGCAAAATTAGAATATCAAAAGAGGAAAAACAATTTTGCATAAAAAATTCTATATACATACATATTATTCTACATATGCAAGGTACGAAGTCGCTTCCATATCTCCGTACCATGCCAGATTTAAATATCAGTTAGTATATATTTACTACAGAAATACTACATAACAAGATACGAAGTCGCTTCTGTATCGCATAGCAACTATTGTGTTTGCACTATAGTGTGTCACAAAGCTGGCACAATCCAATTTAAACACGGGTTGTCATTTGGCAACAATTATGTATTATTTAAATACTCTGTAAATGTCTGTCTATGTAAGCACAGGCCGGATGTAGAACTTTTAGTTGTAAGTAACAAATTTAATAAATAATTAAGTTCCCCATAAGGTTTTATGTTTTGGCTGTGAACATAACTTGTTTATATATAGTATTATATGTTTTATTTCATTTGATTTAAGGTTTTTAAATTATAGATTAGTTTAAGATGAGCGTTTTCTTTTTAAAACTTTATTATATATAACTTCAAGAAAACACATACATTTTATTAACAAATAAATTATTCATTGACCGGTAATAATTAATTAATTATTAATAAGCAAACAAGCCATAATCTTTGCATCCTCCAATATGTGTTTGTACCCACTTAAACATATTAAGTAATCTATACAAAACAACCTTTTATTTGTCTTTGTTAATAATAAGTAATAATATTATTTTTTAGCATTTTTCACATACAGACGCTTAATTTCTGATTTTTCTCCCTTGTAAAACAGTGCAAAGTGTCATTTGATTTATTAGATTTTTAAAATTTACCAAAGTTTGATATTTTTTATAAAATCCTTTGTTTGTGGTGCACTTTTTTGTATCTGTTAACAATATTTTACACTCTTTTGATGAATTTAAAAAATATGAATGTACGAACAAACGAAACGAAAAAGAAGAATTTTTAAAGCCCTAGTTTTAATAGTTTCGGAATTTGCTACTCGCGCATTAAAAGCCTTGATTGAAATTGCACATGACCCGATAAAAAACTTTATAAATGAACTTAAACCAGGCAAATTTTTTATACTGTCTTCTATCTTCAATTCCACTCTTAAGCACCTTTCAATATGTGTATGCTATCCTATATAATAGTATATATTTCTAGAAAATTATGTATTTTATATAAACTGTTGCAACATTTTTAGTTGTAAGTAACATCATTTCTTTTGTTTCCCATGCAAGTACTATCATATCATCTACATATGCCAATGACCACACTTTCTCTTTTCCCACCACAATCCCACCTGTTTGTTTAAGCCTCAATTTTTCTTCCATATCTGATATATACGCTGCAAACAAAATGGGACTGAGTGGGCAACCCTGTTTCACTTCTTTTATTGTCCAAAACCTTTCACTCTTTTCTCTATTTACCCAGATTCTATTTGATGTCTCAATGTATATTTCTTCCATTTCTTTTATCAAGTAGTCACTACTTCCTTTTGCTCTTAAATGCATCTATAATTTTTCCCTGTCCATACTATCAAAGGCAGCTTTTATGTTCAGGAACAACGCATATACTTTTCTTCTAATTTCATACTCAATTATTTGTTCAGTTTCTCTTTCAGTAGTATAGATCTTGTATGCCATACGCAGCAATGTTACCCCACATTAGTTTTTAATATGGTCCACTTTTCCACCTTTCTGTATTGGACATACATGACCCTCCCTCCATTGACTTGGAAAACCTGCTACCTTCCATATTCCATTTATTATTTCAGTAAATCTCTCAATCACACTTTCTGTTCCAAAGATCCACTCTTTATTCTCTATACTATGCACTCTCGACGTTTTAGCTTTTTTTAGTTTTCAATTTGCCTCTATACCAGTTCTTTGGAATTTCTATATTTTCCTCTGGCCTTGGAGATTGTACACTGGTATTTTTTTTTCTTATTCTGACCTTCAAACAGATTTGAAAAATACTCCTTTATATTTGTTATTTCTGTTTCTTTTTCCCTGTTATCTGTTTTGCCTGCTTGCGGACACTTTTGTACTGTTTCTTCTCCATCTTTCTTCATCTTTTGAACGTAATTTTTACAATAACTCTACTGATTATTTCTTCTAATTCTTCATTCTGTATTCGACTTTTGATTCTTTGAGGTTGATTTTATTTAACTAATATTTCCTAAAGTTTTTGACATTATTCCTTTGATTTCTTTTTGTTTTCTTTTTCTTGCATTATTTCTTTTCTTATCTCTATAATTATTCCTCCTTTAAGTCTACCTTTTATTTCTCCCTGTGGTATTTTTATTTAAATTCTTGTGGAATCTTTGGTTCTACGAATTGCCATCTGCTTTCGTCTATCCATGGTTCTACGAGTCCAACCGTGTCAAATTCTCTGATGTAATTCCAAACATCTTCATCCTTGTTATTTATAGTTCGGCTACATTCCAGAATAATATATTTATTGTATTTTTTTTGTCTAGTATGTTTATTTTAATCATTCTTTGTCTTTCTTACTTTTTTGATCATTTTTAAATTAGACCCCTTGATTGTTATCACTCCAGCTGTATAATTCATCCTCAATTTCCAGTTTGTGCGGTTACATGCTATGCTCAAGTTTCCGTGCTTATTTTAATTCTTATGTTTAAAACTAAAATCGTTGAATAAATTGAGCTTTACTGTTTACCTAATTCTCATAGTTTTCTAATAAGTATACTGCCGTACTGAAAGCAGATATTAAGCTGTAAAGTTTTTTTGATAGTCCTAATTAGTTGTTGTATGTTTTTGTAATATAAAAGTTAAATGCAGCTATATTTGTATTAAAATTTTCACATATCCAATTAAGATATGGCATTTTTTTTTAGAAGATTTTTTGTAGATACAGCGTTTGTTCTTAGCATGGCAGTATAGCATATATGACATTTGTTTGTTCTATCTATTGAAATATTAACTTATATCTTTTCAATTCAAAAAAGCCAAAAGAGCATTTGTCTGACTATAAAATCTTTGAAAAATTTATCGCCTTTACAAATGTAAATATCATAAATAGATATAAATAAAATATAAAATAAATTAATGTCAATGGCGTTTAAATATTTTAAAGGGGGTAATTATTTTAATAATTTGAATAAAACATAATTATAGTATATTGTACAAATCAATTGCTGATTGCTTGTTGTAATTCTGGTTAACTGTTGATTTTATAATTTGAGGATGTCCACTTTAATTTGTTTAAGAGTTTCAATTTTATTAATGTTTTTATATAAAACACACGGTGTCTCTTGCATTCCTCTGATGTATTCTTCCATTCGGAATATTTTGTTTGAATATAATGATTTACTTTTGGTATATTAAATTTTAATATATCATAAATATATTTATATTGATGGAAATATTTGTGGAAGACGTTTATACTTAGTATTTGTGTTTGGTGTTTGAGTCATGAAAACACCGGGAATGAATTTTGCTCTCAATGCACAGTCTTGATGCTCCCAAGAGTCCCAAATCCAACTTTTTATCAGTTGAGCACCATTCATATTGAAACTAAAATGTGTACGGTGAATTATGCTTTCCCCAAATATTGACTGCCCTGACGAATGGTGCTGCTATCTTTGGTTTCAAGCAGATTATGTGAGTCAAAATAATACATGCCAATTGTCTATTATTCTATATAGTCTTAGGTATTACACAACCCACTCCTGCTCTTGCTCTTTCTATATTGTCAACTCCACTGTATTATAATATATTAATATATGACTTAATTATACCCTTTCTTTAGTTTTTGTTTCTGTGATACAGTGACAGCTAGTATTTCTAATTTGTATTTTTCAAATTCATCTATAAGCTCTATTTTTTTCCTCTTATACTTTTTATGTTCCATGTTCCTACTCGCATTAACCGTTTCTTCTGCTTGGTCTTTTCCTGTTTTTCCTTCTTGTTGTTTTGTGTACTAATCGTTTTTTATAGTCCTACTATATTTAACCATCTCTTTTAATATTTATATTGTTTTCAAATTGCGGTTAATATTTCGTTGAATGATACTGGTTGGTTTCCCAAATAGCATTGGACCCACCTTATTTTTAGGATAACGTCATTTTCTCTAATTCCCAAATATATACTTTGTCTTCTATTATTATTTTTTTATATTATATTTTTATTTTTTTTTTTAGTCATGTCTACTTTTGCGATACTTCTAATTTCCTTCTGAATATATATCCCTTTTCACCATTTTCTTGATATTTACCAATACTTCTAGTTTTTCTTTAATTTATTTACTGCTTCAGCTGTTTTCTGTGGCATATGAAGTTCTTTTATTACAATATTGTTCTTCTTTAATTTAATTGTTCTAATTCTTCCATTTATCTTTTATGCGTCACCAAACTGTCCTGATTTTAAAATATCGCACGTTACTGTTCTTTATATTTTGCGATGCACGCATTTTTTTTTCGTATCATAAAAATTAAACAAAAAGTAAATATTATTATCAATATGAAGAAAACGGTTATTAAAAATAGTGATTCTAAATTTATTAACGTTAATCTAAATAAATTAATGGAAATATTATTAAATAATGGATATCCTTATAAATTATTAAATAAGATCATCTTCAAATTAAATATTAATAACAATTCAAAACAACTATTAGAAAACAATACAAATTTTATATACAAAAAGATAGCAATGCTTGGACATATATCTAAAAAAATATTTAAAAACACTCACAAAATCTCAGTTGTATTTATTCCTACCTGTTTAGTCTATAATATTATATATTTACATATAAATTTATATTTTATTTTAAATAATATCTAGTATGTAGTTGCTTAGTTTTAATAGAAGGCTTTTATAAAAAAATAGTATTAGTAATCAATGTCATATAATTGTCCTGATGAAACAAACAATATTTCGCGAAATATCGACAATAAATAAATAGGTTTATATAACCCAATGATAAATAAATAATAATAATAACTATTTATAATAACTATTTAGAATACTGATATAATTAACAGGCATCCAGTATCATAGAATCAAAAAGATTAAATAAAAAGTTTAATACAATGAAATCTCTAGTTGCGGACACCTCCAATAAGCGGACAACTCCTATAACCGGACAGTTAGAATGCACCGGCATATATCCATATATTTATCTAACTTTTGTTTAAGCGGACACCTCCAATAAGCAGACAAAATCAGTTACACCGTCAGTGTCCGCTTAACGGAGATTATACTGTAGTATATTATATGAGCAAGTAAAGGTTTTTATCCACAAAAGTGGAGTTTGCGGCACGAGCCGTAGGCGTAGGTGAAGTAATCATTTGACTGGATAAAAACCTTTACTTGCGAGTATAATACTATACTTTATCTACGATCATCCATATAAAAAAATAAACAAATTCTTAGTTTAATATTATTAATTTTTTAATTAATTTACATTGTATGCTGATTTTGTTGTGTTTGTTTATGTTGCTGTAGGTACGGACAAACTATTGCCAACATGGCAATGGTGTAAAAATAAAATGTCTATACTATATTCATATCCACATAGAGTCGAAGTAAACAAACAAAAGCGTGTGATCGGTACGTGAACACAAGCAAGCCTGCATGCGATTGGACGTTAGCAGGGGGCTATTAAAGTGACAATTTATACATAGATGCATAGTAAAATATTTGCGGTCTATAAGCAATATGGAAACCAAATGAGCCCAACACGTAAAAGATGCAAAATAATTCATTTAGGTGTAAAAGTTTATTTTAAGTGTCTATAAAGCAGAAATCTTAGCTGATAATAGAAGCACTGTAGAATCAATCATTGTGACCTTGTCCTTGTTGTTGTGTTCGAGCTGTGCACGTGAACAACGCATGTATTTGTATTTAGTATAATACTTCTAATATTGATTGGTTGAAGTCGCAATGCATAAAAGATCTTGTTAATTATATCCATGGCTGGGAACCAATAAGAAGCTCTCTTTAATTTATCAATGAATAAAATCACAATTTATAGTCAAGTTTTTACATCAATGATTGTAAATTATCCGTGAAGTTGGATATTGGTATTGATATACTTGTTGATCAACTTTTTCTACAATTTCTGATTTGTTTTAACCTTTGCATTATGTTTAAATAATTTTAGGCTATATTTGCAACTGATGTTTTATATAATTGAATAGACAAAAATGACAAAGTACAGTGAAGTACAGACAAAACAAGTGATCTAAGTGCTTCATGACCTTAACTGAATATTCTTAAAATATAATCTTATTTTCATTATACTTTTTGTTACAGATGTTATGCAATAAATAGGCATAAAATGACAATATTGACACCATCTTATCATGCAGAAGGTTATAGTCCAGATGATAACCGTTTTGATCACAGGCCATTCTTGTATAGAGCAAACTGGTCTTGGCAATTTCAAGCTATTGATAAAATGGTATAGTGTACTCATATATTTGAAATGAAATGTTTGATATTGATAATTATTAAGATAAAGGCATTTCTATAAATTGAGAATATATGCATTAATTCCAGTTTATTACAGATGGAGACAACAAAGGTTAAAAGAAGTACATCAAATAATTCCATTGGTTCTCATAAGAGATCAGTGCATCAAATTAAACAAAGAGCTGGCGTCCATGTTTAACTTGCCAGTAATATATATATATATATATATATATATATATATATATATATATATAATATTTATTTAACTCATAAGAAAGCGACTTTATTCAAATTCAAATATTATATTTCAATTTAGTTAATTATAATTATTTTATAATAAAAATTTATAAACAATAATATTTTTCAAATGGTATAAATTTACAGGGTCTTCCATTGTCCTATGAATTATTCTTGAAAAGTAAATGCTTTACATTGAAAATGGGCGATTTGTAAATTGAAAGAGAAGTTTTTAGATGGAGTTAATTTAATATTTTAAAAATTTTTTTTTTACGATTGATATGTCACATCTAAATTTAATGTTAACAAACATTCCATGTAACTTATTTATTTTTCACAATATAATTGTGTACAGTTGTTGTTATAGAAGGCACATAAGCTCAATAACGACTAAGTCGAAAGCAATAATTACTTTCACCATCTCATTAAAAATACAAACTTAAGAATACAGATGAATAACCCAATATATTAAGGTAAAGCTAGGAGTGTAAAATCAAAAATAATCATGTACTAATATACATGTACATGATTATTATTGATTTTACAATTGTATATTATACAATGACATTTACAATATTGTAGATGTTTGTAAAAATTTTGTCTCATAATTTGAACCATTTAATGTTTTAATTCATATTTCATAATTGAGTTTTTTATACAGTGTGTTCAATAATGGATTACTGGCGTTTCCCAGCCAGCAAAGCCACGTCATTTTTTGGTCATAGTTTACGTCATTATGACTAAAATATGTCAGGGACCATAGACGTCATTTAGAAACGTGAAATTGACGTAACATAGTGACGTGAAATAGACGTCAGTTATTGACGTAAAATAGACGTGCTGATATTTATTCAATAAACTTCAATGCTGGAATGGGTAGTGAGCTGGCAATACGACAATTTATTGTTATTTAAAAATTTTTATTTATTTTAGCATAGCTTTCGTAGTTTTTCTGTCTTCTTTCTCAGCGCTGGCAGGCAGAAGAACTCCGATATGTACGTTTAATAAATGTAATTTTTTAAATAACAAAGAACCGAATATTCTATTAGTCCACTACCCATTCCAATATCTAGAAGGACGTTACATCTAATACTTTCAACTTTTTTATTTTTTCCCTAACGTGGTTTGTCAAGCGTCCTGGTGGTAGTATTGTGCACCTCTGACATCTTACACCTTCAGCAGTTCTATCTCTTCTATGAAGTCCAGAAGTTTTTGCCAAAGGAATATATTTTCAGTTCTTCTTGGGCTATATGCTTGCTAAAGTGATCTGTGCGTTGCATGTTGAATGTTTGCAATCACACAGATCACTTTAGCAAGCATATAGCCCAAGAAGAACTGAAAATATATTCCTTTGGCAAAAACTTCTGGACTTCATAGAAGAGATAGAACTGCTGAAGGTGTA
>JARJEC010128738.1:0-11979 GCA_030264575.1 Tachinus sp. AB-2021
AAAAATATTGGGAATATCGCCGGGCTGCTTATAAAATGTAGACTGTATAGCTGGGCTTCCTATTGACCACAATGTTTAGTGGGACGTGTAAGAATAGCGGACTATATAGAATTGTATGTTGTATATAAAATTGCCACCACACCCACCCAGGTTTCTTCTAATCTGCAATATATATCGGGCTTCGTAGCATCCGTAGATCACGTATATATATATACTATATACATATATATATATATATATATATATATATGTATATATAAATAATTTAATTGTTATTATAATCATATGAATATGTCGAAATTAATTGGGTTATGATAAAGATAAGTTAAATTAAATATTTGACTTTGATTTTTAGTAAGATTCTAATTATTTATTATTTTTCAGAATAAAAATAACTGATTTTTACCAAAATAACAACAGACAACATTAATTTTAATAACATAATCATAATTTAATTATATTTTACTGAATATATGTATCAAATAATCAAGAATGAATGATAAACAATATACTTGTTATGTTAACCAACAACAAAAAATATCATAATAAAGATTAAATTAAATTACTCGGAAGGGATTATTTACCCTTAATCTTTCTTGTGAAATGGGTTTTTTTCCTATAAGTGGGAATCTTGGTCATTCATAAAATGAATGGTAATTTTTGGCAGTTGTGGAGTGTTTGCTAATATTCCTAAAACAAAAATATAAATAATCAATGAAATTATTACTTCATCTGTTGCATAATCAAAATTAGGAAATAATTTATAGATTACTGTTAAATATTCAAAGTTTTTTCTGCTAATTTGGTTGTTATATTCAATAATTAATAAAAAAATCACATTTATATCTATTATTTTATTATTTGTTTATTTTGATATGTAAATATTATTATTGAAATGATAAAACAATTGAAATTCAAATTGCAATGCTGAGATTTTAAAACCAATTTTTATGTTAATCATTTTGTAATTTAGATAATGATCAAAGTAAATAAATAATAAAAGAATACAAATAATTGCCAAACTTATTAATTGTTAACTATAAATTTACTACAGATAATTTAAAGAAAATCTACTCCATGTTGTTTTATTTAAATTTTATCAAAATAGAAGCTGTATTATTATTATAAACTATCAAATATCTCTTATAATATGCTTATATCCAATTATTAACCAAAATCATTTCACAGAACATGTATTTCTTGAAAAGTATTTATTAGCATATAAATGCATAATTAAATTGTTTTTTATTAATTTATAATACTTGTGCCCCTGGAAGATGGTTAAGTGCGAAGATATGAGTAATTTTCTACGAAAAATCACAATTAAATTAATATTTAATGCAAAACAGAACAATAAACCCACTATTTAAGATTAATTTGAATGCAATAAGGAATGCAATAGATTCAATTGAAGATACAATAATTGCTAACTTGATTTTTTATTAAAAATTGCAAAATATACACTTTGCATAAATCGTGGGAGGGGAGGAAGAAAAAGTTTTAGTACGCCATGCGTCCTCTAGTTTTTTAAGGTGCTAACATTTTAAATTACTTAAACATTTTCTGCTATTTTTCATCTAAATATATTTCTTTTTCTTCATAACAGGAAACCTGAATTTTCATAATGGAAGTTTTATATTGGAAAGAAAATGACCTATTTTGGAAAAATCCATTGTGAGAAAAGGTGTTTCCAGATCTAATGATGTTTATACAAATGTTTTCTCACATCTTTCTCATACCAATCCATCTTATTTCGTTGAAATCCAGATTCATTTACTTCTCAAAAATATTCAGAAAATCTAAATTTATTTTTACGAAAAATAATTAATGCAAGAATTCGAGTGTTACAAAATGTTTCCGATAACTTCTTAAATATATTCAGAATATCTAAATTAATTCCATTACAACATTTCAAATTGTGACATAACAATTATCAAAGTAGCATTGGCTTATATATTGAACATATTTTTTCAATAATAAATTCACATCAACACAACAATGTTAAATAGGGGCTATTAACGGTCTCTTGTCAATATATTAAATAGACAGTTTTATAAACCATTGACGGATACAAAATTAACTGAACTGAAATGTCATATCTTACGTGATATTAATAAGAATTTTGTCGAGATTTAAGAATAATTTATATAACACTGTTCCAAAAATTTAAAATAATGAATTAACCCACCAAACCAAACATAAAAACAAACACAAGAATGTAATCATGTGTTTGCACGGCACGGTTTTATGTTTATGTTAATGCTTACGTTTAACGATATAACAAAACTTAACTCTTTTTACACCATTATATGGATGGTGTAAGAGGGAATAACTTGAGTTATATCTTTGAGCACATCATCTTTATTACTTCTTCGCTGGGCCATTGTAAGATAATGTCTAAAAAAAATTTAATATTTTTCAACATTTTGTGCTTTGGAATGATTTTTTGATATTTTACAATTTATTGTATACTTTATATACATTGTACAACATTTTACTAGCTTTTTCACTATTTTTGGATTTCAACATTTTGTAACAATTTAATTTTCTTCACCTTTGTGTTTTTTAGTTATCTGCATATTTTTTATTGTTAATAATATGATAACCGTTTATTATATTAAAAAAAGAAAGCAAATTGGTTCATAAAATACGCAATTGAAACAAAATTGACAAAATTTAAACATTGAGAAACTAGTAAGGTCAAACGAAGAGTTTCTTAGCATTTTGAAATTAAGAATTTTTTTCTTTTGACATTATGTACAAAGTTACCACAACCTGTATTTTGGGTCAGTGGGTTCTATATAAAAATATAAATTTCCTTAGAGAATATAAATATATAAAATATAAAATCTCTTTAACAATGGCTAAGAACTAGCCAAAACTACTTTGGAATTACATCAAAAAACCATATTTTGTATATTTTATAACTTAAATTTACCAATTCAGCCCAATGCATAAACCAGCCAAGTCCATTTAGATAAAATTTTAAATAGAGCTATAAATGTTTTGCATGCACACTCTATGTACAATATTATTATTTTTTTAATATTTTAACCTAAGTGTAAACCTATTTATGTAACTGTTGTAAATAATATAATACTTAAACAAAGCAAGTTTTCAAAATATAAACCAAAAACTGTCTTAAATATTTTTTTCTTAAAAATGCACTTGGCTGGTTTATGCATTGCACCCCCCAATTTAAAATGAAATATGGAAACAAAAGATTTTATGAAATTGGAAGTGCTGTACTTTGTAGTTTATTGTGGTCAAAGGTTGTAACTCTCTTATATTGTGATTAGGAGTGTTATAACCTTTTGCATGAATAAACTACAAACAACACTTCCAATTTATATCCATAAAATGCTGATGTTTATATTTTGACGGTTACAATGTTCTACCTCATGTACAATATGTAATTTTAATAAACAATTTATGATTAGGTAGTAAATATGTGGAAGGGTCTCGAGGACCCAGCTGGTTCACACGATCCTGGATTAAATGATCCACCACCATCAAATCAAGAACTTGCTGATTTAAAAGATCAATTTGAACAGCAACAAACATTAATAGCTCAACTGAAGGAGATGCTAAGAAAAACTGATCAGACATCTGTGTCACAAGAGAAGGTTGTAGAATATGCAAATACTTTGACAAAAATGAACGCAAGAGCAAAGCGTAGTCAAAATAAGGATGGAGATACGAAAGCACTATCTAAGAAAGGGGATACACCTACCAGTGAGACAATTTTATTATTGAGGCAGCAGCTGGAACAGAATAAGTATGTTAAGTATTTTCTAATAATATCTAAATCTCCGTTCTCTTTTGGGATAGGTGATAACATAGAGTACAAGCCAAACTTTGATTTTTATTGAACTCATTAATGTGACAACTTCATATGTGGCTATTGTACTCTGTGTTACTGCCTACCCAGAAAGGGAACGGCTTGACTGGTATGTATGCATGATATAACGATATTATAAGATGTGATATTACGCATGTGCTGGCTACATCACGTAGAGCACTAGCATTTGCGTAGTATTTGCCGAGTTTATATGGTGGATATACAGATGGGGAGTGAATCACTCTCTACACTCTAGTAGATAATTATATCATAGTATGTATGCGTGTGTACTGAGTATAAAATTTAATTAAGCAATAGCAAGAACAATTAATACGTTTCCAAGCAGTATTGAATCTATTGAAAACTCAAACATCAAAAATGCGAAAGCGTTTGTTTGATAAAAATTTAAATAGTATTGAAATACATTTCAATACTGCCACTTGGAGGTGCACAAATATGAAACTGACAACTACAAATAAAATTATAATCGAAACAATCGAAACACACTGAAATTTGATTAGTTAAAGATTAGATTCCATTTCAGAAGAAGCCGTATTGACATCGAAACTCGGGAGGCACCTCAAGTACCACATAGTAGAGGTCGAAACCATCCTAACAGTAAATGTATATTAACTCGTCATTGGTCACTATATGAGCATTTTGTAAAACATGTCTTGTTGTTGATTTTTTTTATCTACTAGAAGCATTTTCTTTACAATTTAATACCGTTTATATTATCTGTTATATTAAGATATAAATTTCTATTTTTTTAAATTTAAGGGTAAAATTAGCTGAAAGGGGAAAGAATCAGAGGGGTATGGAGAATATGGTAACCCAAATAAAAGCACAATTGGATGATTCTCAACATTTAATTAGTCAAACTCCAATAAATGTATCTCTAATTGAGGACCGAGTTGAATACAGTTCTAATTCAAATTCTCAGGATTTATACAACATATTACTAAATAAAGATAAGCGTATTGGTGATTTAATTGGAAAAATAAACAAACTAGAAGGAAATGTATTAGATTTACAAGAAAATATTAAAGAAAAAGATTCAGTCATCGATGCCAGAACTAAAGCGATAACATTGATGACGGAAAATTTAAGCAAGAAAGGGAAAAACACTTTGGATGCTTTAGATGAAACCAAGGAGCAGATGCGTGCCATGCAAGAAAATTTTGTTAAAATGGAAGAAGAAATGAAAGTAGAAAACAAAATATTATTTAAACAACTTGAAGAAAAAGATACAGAAATTAGTGAATTAAAATTAAAAAATGAATTTGTAAATAATGAAAAAGTGAACTTAACGGAGGAGTTGGAAAAACAGAAAGATAATTTGCATAATAATGTTGAAATAGAATCATTAAAATCAAAAATTTTGGATTTGGAAGAAATTAATAGCAAGTTGCAAATTTCATCAAGAAACTCACCAGCAAGATCAAGCAAACGTGGCAAGAAAGGAAAAAGTGGACGTTCAGGAAGTGCACAAAGAAGTGCAGATAGACTAGCTGATTTGGAAATAACGATAAATGAACATCTAGAGACTCTAGATCAAAACAAGAAATCAATTGAAGCAAAGGAATTGTTATTGAATGAGAAAGATGCACAAATTGCTGATTTAACTTTAACTATTAAACAATTTGATGATTATGTGCCTGAATCAATTAAGCTGAAACAACAATTGGATGAAAGTAACAAGAATATGATTAAGGTAAAAGCACAACACAAGAGTAAAGTTAAAGAATTGAACAAGAAACTGGATTCATTTAAAAAGATTGGTGACGTTAATGCTGAAGTTGTTAGATTGGAGGCAGAGAATTGTAAACTTAATCAAAAAATTGCTGAATTGGAAGAAGAAAAAGGACAATTACAATTAAACATGGTTGATTCTAAAGGTAAGTTATTTTTTAATAAAGATTTAAACAATAGAATCGAGTTGTTTGAATTTATTTATCAAAATTTGTATGCATCACGGCATAAATAATGTTATGATTTAACCAAGATGCGCGTCGATCAGGATCATTTTTTAAAAGCAAAGCTTATCATAGTTATATTAGTTATGTATATCTACATTGTGTTTCGCTCACACAATCAAGTATGTATTTGCAACTAAATATAAAGCAAAAATGTATTTTCTTATGAAAGATAGTTTTGGAAATAAATTAAATATTTTTGGAAAACTGAACAATAATTGTTTTTGAAACATTTGTATATTTATACACTAGAAATCTGACAGCGCACAATATAATTAACTAATTTAATTGTTTTTTTTTATATTCAATATCATCATATAGAAAAACTTAAGTATAGTAAAATAATTTATTTGTTTTCTTATTGAACTGGCTGAACAGTTTTTAAATTAATATATTTGCCCAATAAAAAAAAAATTGAATACATAAAAAACAAATTATTCACATTTTGTTAAAAAAATTATTCACAATTTGCTTACTTGAAAATATCTGGAAATATATTATAAAATCGATCTACTTCTTTAAAATATTGTTATAATAATTCTAATAACGTACCAAAGTGAGTGACATGTATAGATGCACTGTAGACTACATTTTGTAGTCTACCGTGCATCTAAAATTACTGTAATGTAACTTATGCACCAAACTAATCTCATTAAAGCGGTACAAAAGTACAAATTAAACGGTTATATAATTCCAAACATTTATAGACACTCTGTATAACAATCATGTCATGTCATGTGTATCAATTGATATTTCTAAAGTCAAAACTTTTTCGGATAAGTCTAGTTACACATGAAATTTAGGAATTATTATTTTTTGTATTTGTCTAAATATATTGAGTGACAACTGAAAGAGGTATCTTTTTTGCTTATTAATACCTTTTTATGAAATTTTTATGGGTTAAAATACAACATAAGACCCTACTTAACAGCTAAAAATTTGAAAAATCTCATTTCCGGTTTAACCAGAAATATGAGAATATTTTTGCAAATTTTTACTTAGTTCATTTTACATATAAATTTCAATTTTCTCTTTTTTCAAACATTCCTTATGTTACAATTTATAACTTTTTTAATACTTGTTCAAAACAAATATTTATTTACTTACTATCCAAAAAGTATACATTATTAATCAAGATTCCATGTGAACAGTCACATTATTGGAACCATGAGAAAACATTATTGGAATTAAGTGCAGGATTTCAACTAACAGTATTTATTGGGAGCGTGACGAGAACGTGCCGGGGATGACATTTCACTCTGTCCGGCTGTCAAAACTGCCACGTGTGCTTCGATGGTTTGTAACATTTCTCCCCATTTTTAAAGTAACATATACATATAACAGAAAATGTGAAAAGAAATGATACTCAATAAATTGAACATATAACGCTTTTAGCACTTGATGCTTATTCTGCTGAATGCTGTACCGGATGCATATAATCCTTCAGATAAGCCGTTGGAATACCAGCGTTAGCCCGTTGATTTGGCAAGGTCCTGGTGGGGTTTGGTAATTGTCAATATTTACATTATCTTGCAGAGACAGAAACGATGTCAGACCCGTCGTCAGATTTATTGTTGGACTCAAGCTCGACCTCTGGAATGATCTCCGGTTTTACATCTTTGTACTGGTTGGAACAGATTGAAGGTGTCCATCAAGATATTGCTGCCATTGTTGACATATTTGAATCATCTCTTCAACTGATTTGCACGAGCATAGTTTACGGCTTTGTACCTGTACAGAATTTCACCTTCGACCCATTTTCACTTGTTGATGGTTGAAAAACAATTGTCAAACTTTGTTGTCGATTTCATAGCTTCTTGCCATCCATAATGGACATTAAATTGTTTTTCCATCTTTGTGCTGTGCTAGATGGTGCTGTTGGAGCTTGGCTTCAGCAAATCGAATCACAACTTTAATTGTCGATCGGTCATCAATTCAAGCAAAGATTTTGAAGAGGGTTTTATTGGTTTTCTGTTCTTTATTAAGCTTGTTTCATCTCTGTTTTAGTGTCTGGACAAATCGCTCTGCTTGGCCGTTGGACTGCGGATGGTGCGGTGCTGTTGCAATGTGCTCTATTTTGTTCATTTTACGGAGAGACTTAAACTGCTCGGAAGTGAACTGCGGGCCGTTGTTTGAGACAATTGTGATGCACAACAGGTTTCGAGAAAAAACTTTCTCTAGTTGTTCTGAAATAATTATTGTTTAATTTAATAGTTGTTGTACAGGAAACGGATTGAAACTGCCTGTAGTTGATGGTTAGTTTTTTTGCTCCATACTGTGTGTGTTGTTAGCAGCAGTTATTCTTTTACACTAGTTGCTTCGTGAGAGTTGGTTAGATCGATTCTAAAATATGGGTCAGTAATCTTGGAATTCATACCTGAAGCGACTCACAATTATTTTAAAATGAGTTGGGAGAACAAATTTTTAAGGGAGCAGAGTTTTAAAGTTAATTATACATCATCAATTGGCTTTAAAATTCAATATTTGTTCATTAGCAAACAGAAGAATTGTATTTGATTTGTGTTTACAGTTGAAAGTTGAAATTGAAATGGTTAAATTAATAGACTTGCTACAAAAATTAAATTTTAATTTTAATCAGCCAAGAGTCATTAGACATCTTTTCTAAGAAAAGTTTCATTGATCTAATTATGGATATAACAGTCCTATGTCAAGTTACGAAAATGTAGTGTTTTAAAAGATGACGCTTGTTTTGAATTATTTCATCATTTAAAATAAATTTTAGCCTTATCAATTTTGATAGATATATTATTGTTTAATGTAAAAATTTTAGTTTATTGTAACTAATTTTATTCATGTTATATATGTTTTATATTTTTATTGTACTTGAAACGAAATCCATAAATATAGAAATCTAAATCAAAAATTTTTAAATAATTGTTGAAGTAGGTACCTTTACACTAGACATTCGTTAGCACAAATTGGTACACAGATCGTCTTGCCGTTCATAGCACAGACTATTTCACAAACCAGGCCAATGTCAATGAACTCTAAACTGAAAGGTCTTGGCAATGTATTTGTCACATCAAATGTGGGACAGGGGCAAACACAAAATTTATCATAATTTAAATCAGTTGCAAGATGTGTCATTTTCTTATAATTTTTTTATTTATTATTACAATAATGATATTATTAATGTTTTGTTTCCATTTTCAATTTATACTTATTATTATTTACTTAATTATCGAATTATATCAATCTCTTTATTTGATATCATTTTAATTTATTTTTAAGTGGTGAGTTTTTATAATAATTTTTGACACTTTACCTCCATATTTACTTTAAGTTTTCAACTTGTTGCTATTGACAGCTTTATGGCTTATTCACATACAGTTTAGTGTATTAGTGCATTGACTTGTCATAGTATAACCGCAATAAGTCATGTCAAATTTAAACAATTATGGCTCTTTACACCAACATCGCTTAAACCACAAGCTGGGGTTAAAATGTTAAGCGTAGCTTATTTCATTGCACCACTCACTTAAGGACTCATAGGGTCATAAGCCACCCTTAAATTTAAACCATTAATATTGTGGGTTTAATGAAAACTTTACCTAATAATTGTAATCATCTGTCACGTTTATTAAAATTGTCCAATATCAAGAAAAAACATTTTCGACTGCTTTCAGCAAAAGTTTGATGACCAAGAAAGAACTGAGTAAATAGTAAGTAAATAATCCATATTTAGGTACTTAGTATTTACTCAATTCTTTTTTGGTCTGAGAATTTGTTTAATTAACTATGATTCTCATGCTTCATTAATATTTAATTAACGGCATGCGGCATTAAATATACATAAAAACAAGAAGCACAAATAATCTCAATTTAATTAAATTAAGAATGTTTCTAATCAAAGCAAAGATTATAATTTTAAATTTTAAATTATTCTTTATAATATGCATTGTTGATAATTTTTGCGTCATTTGTTATATTATAAATAGGTTTGTCATTTTATATATTACATATATTATTTTCTATCTGAGCGGGAAAATATATTGTTATGATTGTTATCCTTTTTAAACTGGTTAAACTAAAGCCAGGCCTACCAACGGTATTTCTAAACAAGGGCGATATTGCCAAGTGTAACATATTTTAAACTCCACTATTCTAAACCACACTTAATATGTGTCGGTGCAACAAAGTGTGAATTAAAGTTGCTTCTAAAGGTAACTGTGATTTAGTTAAACGTAGATTTAAGCCATGATGGTGCAAAGGGCCCTAAATGAATCAAATTAATTTGATATCATGCTCGGCAATTACTTGAATGGACTGATAAAATTTCTGCAAAATTTCATATCGATTTCAATCAAATTCAATACCCAGTTTTAATAATTAATAATATAATCTTTTTTTGACAATTGTAAAGTATATTAACAAAGATTTCTGTATTACCGATAGTAGCTTCGTCATATTGGTCGTATTTGATTAGCTGTTGCATCGGTGCGTTGTAATATGGTGTAGAAACTTTGGACCTCTGCTTCTGCACTCCAATTCAAGTGCACTAATGAAATGAATGTGGACGCTTACATATGTTTAGATAAGGCAAACATTCTACACTGCACTAATCTGTATGTGAATGATACTTTAAACTGCTTATTTCTATACCTGAGTTTTTGATTTTTTCCTTAATCAAATAACCTTATACACTTCTTATTAAATTCAAGTAATATTTTAATTAAAGAATCACAATAGGATATATATGTTTACTAAGTTTTGGCATTTAATATTTACTTAATTTTAATTCCAATTACTGTGTGTCAATGATTGGCATTTAGATGTCTCAAAATTATAATTTTTGGATATATAGCTAGGTTATTCCTTAATCTTAATCCTATTATTAGTATTTAAATAATATAATATTGCAAGGGATTTGCCTTGTCGCATCGGTCTAATATAAAAATAAAATTAGCACATTTCTAAGAAAATTTGGAATTTATAATTTACCAATAGGTAATTTTTATACAGGATCAAATTTATTCAGCTTCTTTGAGAATGTCGGTATTTCACCGGCTTATCTGAAGGATTATATGCATACGGTGTAGCAATCTGCGTAATAAGAATGGAGTGTTAAAAGCGTTAAATGTTCAATTTATTGAGTGTCATTTCTTTTCGCATTGTCTGTTATATGCATATGTTATTTTAAAAACGGGGAGAGTTACAAACCTTCGAAGCATGTGTATCTGTTTTGACAGCGGGCAGATTGAAATATAATCCTTTGCGCGTTTATGTCGTGATTCCAATAAATACTGTTATAGTACAAGATCCAGTAATTTGTATTAGAAATATATACCATCATCTGTTATTTGAATATGACAAAGATTATATGGTAGATAATATATCCTTTAATAAATTCCTAATGGGTTTCCTAGCGAAAACGCATGCTAATGCTGTTAAATAATTGATTGTAATTATCTTTTTAAAAAAAAATATAGGGTGCCTACTTTTCGTTTTCATATCTATGGTCACAAGCGCAGAGAATGACTGGTTCTATTGACACATTTTCTTGAATTCATTTTACTGATTGATAAAAAGAATAAATAGAGAAAACTTATATTCATCATTAAAATCAATAACGGAATCTTCTGAACCACACACAAAACACTTCTTCATTTTTAACTATTAATTATTTGTCAAGATCGATATTTTTACGAATATCGTATACAGGAACCGCTAGCTTACAATGGAATACGAGATTTACTCCAGACATTTTTCGACCGGTTAAGTCTTCTTTAACTATAGATAGAGTTTCACTCAACAGCTGGCGCTACATACCTCTCTGCATTCACACTCAAAATGTAATATTTAAAACATGGGTAACCATGAATGACAAAACAAAAAGTAGGCACCCTATATTTTTCAATTCCTTATTATGACTGTCGTTTCCTCTCACCAACTCTCCGATTTATATGAATGACAAATCGGGGAAATTAACCCAAAAAAAAAATAACAATCAATTATTTAACAGCATTGGCTCGCGTTTTGGCTAGGCAACCTATTTGGAATTTATTAATCGCTATATTATCTCCCATATAATCTTTGCAATATTAAAATATTAGATGAGGGTACATATCTCTAGTACCGTATCTTGGACTATTAGTTGTAATTCTGTACTTAATTCCAATAATGTTTTCAGGATACAACACT